>PVJX010003259.1:0-112377 GCA_004027295.1 Dolichotis patagonum | reverse complement strand
TTCTTCTTTGAATGTGTCACCAGCGTTTATTTATATGGCTTGATCCTTCATCTTTTGCCCAGTTGTTAGCTGTTCTGAGGGGTTCATTGACTCTTTTATTGAACAGAATTCTTCCCATGCCTTACCTTTTCTTCCTCTCTTTGACAGCATTTCTTGGCTAGCAGTGGTCTCCATCCTATTGTGCCCTAAGTCCATTCTCCAGCATGTGGGTCTCTTGAGACTGACCTTTATGGACCACTTCAGACAGGTGTCATTGCCACTTGGCCACTGGTTGGGACCAGCCATGGAGAGCCAAAAGGCAAGACAAAAGGCAAGAAAGGCAAGCGAGACAAAGGGCAAGAAAACAGCTGGCTCGGGGACTTGCTCTCCTCTTCCTCCTTCCATCCCTGGGTGGCTTGCTCCAGGGCATAGCTCCTGTCCAGTAGGGTTTCTTCTGCCGCTCCCACGTGACCTTCTTCCAGTACTTATTTCCCTTGACTTGCTTTTAGGCTAAGAATGGTTGCAGCTTCCCACCGCTGCTAGTCCCTGGGTACTTTGTCATCCTTTGTTAGATTTATTTTCTACCTGTCCACCTCTGTCTAAAAGTCTCTTTATTAATTTTCTTCAGTTAAAACCAGTGTCTTCAGCATCCTGCCCGAAACCCATGATTCAGCTTTCCTGCCATTACTTAAAACTTCACATTGATATTTTCTACCACTTAGTTTTCTTACCAGAATGTAGGCTTTATGAGATATGATAAGTAGGAAAAAGTACCCCTTGCCACACACCACCAAAACATACCTGAATCTATTAACATTTTCCTTACCTGGCAAAACACTTTTGCAGATGTGATTAAGGATCCAGATGTTAGGATGGGATATGCTCTTAGATTATGTTGAAATCCTCAATCTAGTAACAGGAGGCCTTAGCCACAGAGGTCCTTTCCTGGATGGGCTGGGGAGATGAGATAGAAAAAGACTCATAAAGGACATAGAGCAAAAGAAAAACTGGATTTAATATTGTTTATTGCTGTCTTAATCTGATTTCTGCTACTATATAAGATATTATAGATGGATTAATAAATAGTGGAAGTTTATGTGGCTTATGATTCCAGAATCTCCAAAGTTCAAGAACAACCAGCTGCATTCTATGAAGACCTTCTTGCTACATGATAATCCACAGATGGGCAAGTAAGCTCATCCTAGACAGAAATAGGGAGAGGCCAAAGTTATCCTCCTATGAGGAGCCCATGCCTGCAAGACTACAGTACTGCATTTGTACCATCAACATAAATTATAACACTGATTTGGAAGATAGCAGATGGGAGCCACAGGGCAAGGGATACAGTCTGGATATAGAGGGTGGGAATGACGGTTTGATGAAGCCAGCTAGGAAGAGGAATACTCAGTTCTGCAACCACAAGAACTTGAATTTTACCAATATCCTGGAAGCAAAATAACCTTGTCCTCCATTAGACCCCCAGAAGGGGCTTAGAAAGGAGCACAGCCATGCTGCCACTCTCCTGTCGGAGTTACAACCTATGGACTATGTAATAATGAGGTATATTTAAGTCACTAAATTAATAATACATCTTTAGGACAGCAATAGAAAACAAATGCACATTTTGAATTTGTGCAAACTTTTATTGTATACACAGTGTCTAGGATGATGCTTATATATCTAAAGATGCTTAATAAATTTCTGATAAATTATAAATTGAATTTTCAAAAATATTTTCATAAAAGTTTATTCATTTTGGCAAGAATCTTTTGAAAGTACATAATTATTTCCAATATTTATAAATTATGATAGTATGAGATTATCAGGAAGTAATCTTAGAAAAAATATTCACCACTTTTCAGAAATGTTTCACTAAAATAAGCTTTCTATTTTATATGTCCTTTGGCATTGAAACAGTTTTTGAATTTTCATTCAAGTTCAAAGTGAGCATTACATTTTCAGTATTTAAAATGTAGTATATATGAGAATTGTCTTTTTAAAAATGTGATTCTTTAAACTATCTTATGCACACTTATTTAAGTTTCTCTTAGATTGTCAAAAGCTATTTTTTAATGGAACTTGCTACATAGATCACATTAACAGCTTTTTTCTTGAAAAATAACCAATGATGTTGTGCTTTTATAAGACACTCCATGAACTTACAAAAAATATAATTTAAAACTCGGAATGTGTGATTTTTATGTGTGAAAAGATTCTTACTTTGGCAAACTGTATTCTACTGTCTTAAAATAGATCACACTATCAATTCAAATGTATAACTGATCAAATTAGCAGAGAATGATTAAAAATAGTGAACTCCTAATTAGTATTACCTTGAACTTTCCCTCTTTTCTATTTAGGTAATGACAGTAGTTTGAAGTAATGTCACATCACCAAAAGTCAGTGTTTTTAAATATGCCTGCAGGAAGTTTACTCTAGTCTGAACATTGGGAAGACAGGAGCTGCTTAAATCTGGATCTCCAACTCTTTGAGTCATGAGGAACTCCAGATTTCTACAGCTATGACAGCAGTCATAAACAATTCTGCACTTTAAAAATGTTGTTAAAACTTAATAAAAATTGACTTCCTTCAGGAAAGAGGCCTTTGCATCCTTTTCTTCTATAACACAGTGGTCAGCTAAGTGTGGTCCCAAATCAGCATCACTTGACCTTGGCAGTTGACCTTTGGCCTGGGAGGTCAGTAAGCACATTCCGGGTGTGGCTGAGTGGGCATGGACGCAAGGCCTTAAAGACTGTCCCTGTCTCTGGCTCCTTCCCTGGTACTGGTCCCCTGTACCATGCTTTCCAAGGTACCATAAATTGTTCAATTTTATTCTACCATGCTCTTCTGCCATGAAATGTCTGCCTTGGAGCTGAACTAAATTAAAATGAGAAATGTTGAAAATAAGATAAAATGTGTATCTCCTATAAAGGACTATGAATTTCTGAAAATATAGCTATGTTTATACAAAATAATCACAATATTCAGAGATTTCCAATTTACCAGTTAGGTGGCAGTAATAAGGCTCTCCATTTAGAGAGAATTATAAAGAGGAATCTCTAATTTCACAACATGTGCAATTCTATGAGTTTCATTTTTCTCTTTGATCTGTCATGTTTATAAACTGAACATAATACAAACAATGTACATGAGTTGAAGATGATGATTTTGTTGCCCCTTTGGAAGACATGAACATTTTCCCAATCCTGAAAAATGGTAGCCCTGACCTCCCAATGTTTCCCTTGAGAAGGACCTGTTTGCCTACATCTGAGGAGTCCTGGTAGCTGCTGGTAGTGCCCAATGGAAGGCTGCTAGGGATTCCTCATGGTACCCTGCTGATCCATCCACTCCTGTCATTACTTAGTGAGGGCCCGCAAGGTTACTAGTTACCGTTAGACATTGAACAGTATTCACGGAATATAAAACAATTCTGTCCTGCAGAATTGTTTTTATTCTGTTCAAAAATTAAAAGAAAAAAAAAAGAAGGAGAAAAACCAAACGTCTGTCTTATATTATCTTGTGCCAGCCATTGAATAGGGCAGAAAACATAAAACTGGATCAGTGAATTCATGAAACCACTCAGTAAAGTTGCCATTCATTATTCCTGACATACAGGGGACATATTTGTCTGAAGATGCCACAAACGTGTTCAATATCAACATAAAAGGAAGCAATGAGGGCAAATTTAAATCAAAACTGGTATTACAGCATAGTTTCTGCTGTAGTAATTCTCCTCTAAAAACACAAGCATCAGTTCCTACATGTATGCAACACATACCTAAATAAATGATCCACATTGCCCACTGGGGTGAGCTAGGAAGAGTTTTCACTCTTAGAGAGCAGTGAGGCTTGACCAGAGAAAGTTCGACGCAGGTGGTCAGTGAAAGATAAAAGGTCAGAGGTTTGATAAGGAAAGGAAGGAAAGAAATGCCAGACGGGAACCACCATTAAACAAAAATGTCTAGCCAGGAATGCGAAAGACAGGTTCTGGCAGACAGATGAGGTCAACTCCACGCATGTTGGGTGCCCCATTAAGTGAAGCAGAATGGCTTTTCTGGGCTTTGCCGCTCCGTGCACATACACGTTTTAGTCCAAGGACAGTGGGAAACAGGGTCACTGAGCTCTACCAAGCTAGTGTGTTTACGGTCTGTGTCCTTGCACATCCAGCCAGAGTTCTAAGGTACCTGCGTCCTTGGCTCACTCTCTGGGTGTGCACTGTCTTTCTTCATGGAGGGAATCGTTTTATTTCGCTCTTCTGCAGCTAACGGGATTCTTCCACTTTCGCCAATACTATCACAAAGAAAACTACACAAGTCCTCTTTCAGATTGTTCTCACGGCGCTGAACAACTTCCTAGGAATATCAGGCCTCCCAGAAACTCATTTGTAGCTACTAAATGTGACGGAAAAATCACAGTTCTGCCTAGAGTAATCCAGCATTTATTTAACTTAAATAACTACTGAGTTGGAATGGTCACACTCTGAAAAAGGCTCAGCATAGGTAGTTAGGGTTAGTTACTGTTAAGGAAATATTTGAAGATAATTATGCTAAGTAAGGCATATCTGAAGAAAAAGTGTATTTAAGTGACCTATTCTTTATTTGCCTGGATTTTTGTATGTTTCCGTAATTAGTCTGAACAAAGTCTATAGACTCTACAGTGATAGAGAAGTGGAAGGAGAGTTCAAGAATTTTCAAAGTTCTTTCATTTGCTCTTGTTAAAGCTTTTTGTATGGTAAGAAACATTTTTGTCATTTGGTTGCTGCAAAAATCCAGCGGGTCTCCTTTGATAAAAGAGTGGTTCTCCAAAGATTTTTTTCACTACCATGGGGGATGTCATTGTCCCTAAAGAAGACGGTAAAATCAGTCACAAAATGATGAACATTCTCCGTAGGATATCACAGTTTTGATTGACTTCAGACTCTCAAATTGATTTTCTAATATACAAACAGAAGGCAAGGTCTGCAAATAGAGGAAGAAGCTGATGTTGCTTTACTTTCATAATATGAGAGATGCATTTAATATTCAGAATGTAAATGTGAACTATGGTACTTTGAAACGATAGGCTTTAAACTCTAGGTGTTAATTACATTTTAGTGTGATTTTTATGACACATTTTAACTAAAATTAGAGAATATTTATCCTTATGTATTCTTATGGGTGATCAAAAATTTCTTATACCAATGTGGTCAAAGAATATAATGCCAATTTTCAAAAAATAAATTTTATTTTTATCAAAATTTGACTTGTACTCAGTAAGTATTTATAAAACCAACAAAAGAAAAACCAGGAGTTGTTTCTCTGCTTAACTCTACCCTTTATTCTATAGAAACAAACCTCAATTTTTGTTTTGTTTTGTTTTGTTTTGTTTTAGCTATTTCTGATATATTTCTAATACTTTCAGTAACATTTTCATAATAACTTTCCTTGATTTCTCAGATACTAAAATCTGATATACAAAGATAAAAGATGATAATTTAGCTTACTTGAGTCATCTGTCACTTGAAATTAGTCTCCCAGCTAATAAATAGTTTTAAAATTCTTGTAGGTAAGTTTATGTTCAGTACTATAATTAATAAGACTCTCCTTATACATTTTGCCTACTATAATAAAAATAGGATCAATTGACTTATAAAAGAACTATGGACTTCAGAGGGACACAGTCATTCCGACTGTGAAAGTGATGATGTAAACATTTGTTCCTAGTTCCGAGGGGCCTCTGCTATTCATTCAAGAAGTGTTACTTTCACTAAATGACCTGATTTTTGGTTCAGCACTTCATCGAAATAGCTACTGGTTCCAAGTGTATAGATTTGTCTTCCGACTCAGTGATAAAAAATAAAACAGCTAGCATGTATCACCTTACCATCATGTTGATCTTTAATGTTTCTCTTTTGGAATGTTTTTAGTTCCACAGTTTATTGCCAGTCTTTAAAACATGGGTAAATACTTAATATTTTTTAGAGTTCAGTGCAGATTCCAGCATTGTATTCAATACCCACTATGTATTCCAACACATTAAAATGCCATTGACTGAATAAAAACGATTCAAATCAGCTCTTGTTTAAAAAAATATTCTTTACTCATATTTGCTGTCTCCTCAGTTCTATGCAGGAATTAGGCAGACCTTGTAACCCTTGACATTTTGTGAACCACCTAAAAATTTCAGTCATAGTTTGGATTTCCAACAGCAAATATTTGGGATATTTTATGTTTCCAGTAATTTCTAACTCTGAACCTTAATATACTTGACTTTGTTCTCAGGAGCATTTTAAATCTTTTAACTGTTTAAAAGTCATATTTAAAGCTAAACAATTGGATTTTCAAAAATTATGAACTTAGGACAAGTAAAAATGTATCATATAGCAGCAGAGTTTCATTTCCTTCCTTTGAAGCAGTACTATCCTTTGATCTATTTTCCCCTTTTCTGTTAACTTTTAATTATAATTTCCATGGAATATTTTCTGTAGCTTAGTAGAGATCCTTTTTTGAAAAAGTAAGTTTAAGAAAATAAGTGAGAATAATCCATATAATGCAGTGTAATTCAGGATTTTTGAAAGTTGTGCTTTTCATTAATATCTGTAAAATAATAAAGAAAATTTGTGAAATAATTTGAAGAATATTTATTTGGAAATTAATCTTACTCCTAGTTGACAGAGGTTTATTGGCTCTGAGAATCATCTGGTGTTACTCCAAGTAGCAAAAATCTTAATGTTAAGTAATTATACATTTTAACAATATATATGCAAATTGCTTTTTAAAAATTAATCAGAAGGGCAAAAGAGTATATATTTTATTTTCAAAAGAGCTCTTAATTCATGTTTTTAAGAAAATATAAGAAAACTGAAGATTGTCTTTAAATTGTTTAATGTTCAAAATAATGCTTGACCTACAGACAAACCTAGAAAAATTCATCCATTTTAAAGAAATCAGTAAGATATATGGCTTGTCTCTTCTTCCCCCTTAACTGAAATCTTTTGTCCAGAATCATAACTATAACAGGTAAATGTCTTTCTTTTAGACCAAATACTTCTAATATGTGAAAAGCTCTTAACTCTACTTAGTCTTAAACTCTACTTTTTATCAAAAGAAATATTATTGAGCTTTTGAAAATGGGCAGGGCAAGAAAAGATGGCTGCACCATGGAGGCAGCAGCGGGGAAGAGAAAAAAATACTACTGTGTGTTAGGTACATGAACAGGCTCCCTGCAATGGATGTGATCACTGTGCACTGAAAATGTATACTAATAAAAAAATTAAAATGAAAATATGAAAAAATATTAATCTGTTGAAATTGACTAAACTCCTGTTGATTTTCAGTGATATGGGATTTTAATTGCTAATTTATAATTTTCTTTAAATACAATTCATCCAGATCATAAATTCTATCCAGGATAATTGTGTAAATCTAATTGTCAGAGCTGTAAATCTAATTCTTAAAATATAGGCAGTGTTTTTCAAGCATACAGTAAAATAACTTTAAAATAATTTTTAGAACATTAGTTTTTTCTTTTTCCCACAACCAGATTGAGCTAGTTTTCCTATGTTCCTGACTATTTTTGCTTTAGCCTAATCTGTTTTGGTAGGTCCATATTTTTGGTCAAGAAATATGTAACTATTTTCAATAAAGTATCAATCTATGCTTTTTATTGAATGAAAGTTCATTGGAAGTATTTTTTTATTTATCAAAAATATCTCAAAAAATGTTTCTCTCCCTACTCTGTTCTAACAAATTCCAACCATAAGTTATTCATTATACCAAAAATATCTACTATCTATTGCTTCATGATCATTCAATGTTCTTTTTATTCTTGCTACTTTCTCTCTAGACTGTCAAGATTCCGTCATATATAATGTACAGTTGAAGACTCAATGTGATTGGATAATGTTCAGTTTGTTCTTAAGAATCATGTCTTACAAGTATTAACCATGATTTGGGAAGGGAGGAAGATGGGCTAAGAATAATATCCTTATTACCACTCTGCTTTTTAATGAAATTAAACAACCAGGTCCAGAGATGTTTGTTATTTAAAGTATTTTTATAAATCAACTAAATAACTTAAAACATAAAATGTTCTTATAGACCATAATTTTATATTTGGGGAAAAAAACAAAGTCTTGTATAATAAGTACATTATCTTTAAATATATTAAATAAAAATTTGAACAACAAATATTGCTGAAATTGTGGGTGTATAGTGTGAGATGTCAGTCCTTTCTTTAACATTTTTTTAAAATTTTGAACCTAAAAACCAGTACATGTATATAAAAACTATTCTGCGCTAACAACACTGTAAATAATACCGCAAGTGAGAGCACAAGGTGTACACAAAAACAAACAAAGAGTAAGCTAAACCGCAACCCGTCTTTACTTCATTAGCCAATAATGATGTCATCTAAAGACAGGGATGTATTTTGTAAATCTCTGTATGTCTTTACCAATGTCTACAGGAGAAACAAACAAAAAGAAGGAAATCAAACAAAAAAAATTGATCATTTCAGCAAGTGTGATGATCAGATCACATAATATTTACTTTATTATGTGCTTGCCCTTAATTTTCACATGGATAAATACTGACTTAAGACTGTGTTCTGATCTTCTAATACTTCTGCTATCAAGTTATCTGGGATAAAAGGCTGCTTTATGAATTCTTTCGTATTTTTCCTAGAAAGGAATGATGGTGGTGCTCAGAATTCATTATCAACTCAGATGTTTGGGTCTGAGGAAAACCAAGGGATTATTATCAACGTGCTCTATTTCTGTCTTTTGTATTCTGATCTAAGTAAATGTGTAATTGTAGCAACCTTGAAATTATATTAACTGTGAAAAAGTACAAGTATTTATGTTTGTAATGAGATACATGGGAATTCAAAACTGATACATACTTCTTTAAAGTGGACCAAAAAATTTATTGTACCTCTCTCCAGGCCGCTGTTTAATTCACAGACCAAAATTGTACCAAACAGCAGCTAGGCCTCAACCCTAAAACCAAGAATACCAAGAAACATACTTTAGTCTGAGTCTGTGGTTACTAATAAAGAGTAATTGTCAAGGAATTCTGACTAAAGAGCACAAATACATACATAGTCTTCTGAATTTTAACTTTAAAATTTCTCTTTACCTAGAGTTAGTGGAAGCAAGCTTTGCTACATCATTTCTTTAACTGATTAACGGTGCTGATTTTCACTGTTGGTCTTAAAATAGCATCTAAAAATAATAACAAAACAAGCACATCCAATGACATATTTCAGAGTATGATTCGTACTCTCTACTCAGGATGGACCTTATGATTCTTCATAAAAAAGCAATCATAAAACATGGCAGTAAAATAAAAAAAAATTTAAAAAACTTATTATGTTTATACATCTTTAAAATTCAGTTCCTATAAATAGTAACACATCATTTCAAATGAAATGTGTGTAATCAGAATAATTTGTGATTTGTGTTGCAATGATCAAAATATAATAACCACATTTCAATGTGTTTCAAGCAGTTTACTTCAAATAAGTTATTCTTGAACCCTGTGCTTAAATCATGGTATTTTCTCTAGTGCAGGCTTTCATGTCTCCTTCTGTGAAATTGTGTGTGTCCTTATTTTGTCTTCTGAACTCTGGCACATAGACTGGTATCCATTTCAGATTCCTAATAAGCATCCAGTGGCTGAGAGACCAGAGAGACTAATTTGGCCTTGATGCCACATCAGGAACTGGCACTGAATTGGGTACATTTCAGGTGTTTAAAAAGTTTAATGGTTTTGTTAAATTAATTAAATAGATATAGATTCATTACCCAGTCAACACATTCAATCTTTGACTAGATCTTTTATAAAGCATTGAGTTTCAAAGTCATTCACTGGACCTGCAATAAGGCATCAATTGGTAACTTGTTAGAAATGCAAATTCTCAGACTCCTTGCCAGACTCTCTAAATAGAGATGGACTGAGAAATCTCTGTTTAAAAAGAGCTTTAGGTGATTCAGATGCATGCTAAAATTGGAAAACGTTGATGTAAAGAATCCCTAAATACTTTTACACATTTTTTGCATTATGAATATCTTAGCAATATGTTATAGAAAGATAGTCCTTTTATAGGACAGATTGTGCATCATTTTGGTTTCTCCAGAATTTTATTCTTCTTAAGACTCTATTCATTTTAATTTTATGCACTGTTTTCTAGTCACATAGTAAATTTTGTGCTTGGTGTAGGAAGCCTGGCTTGAGTCACTGGTGCAGATCCTGAGACAGGGACTTGAATGTGCTTAGAAGGAAACAGTTATTCCAGATAGCACAAATGAAAGTGCAAGCATTGCAGATGATTAGAACAGCCAGCCACAAACGTCTTGCTGAGAATAGGTTATGAGTGTAGGCAGATGGGGCCCAGTCCTGATGGAAAGCTTCTGAGAAACTGATGTACCTCAGAATTGACAGCAAGGGCTCCCTGCTTGATTCACATAGAAGCCAATACTAGTATACTAGGTTTTTACAGAAAGCTTTTACTGTGCAGTCACTCAGCAAGATAGCCAAGGACTAGAGAGGAAACCGGATCTGCTTCCCTGAATCAGCTGGAGGGAGTGGATTCCTGAGGAGAGAAACCGGAGGGGTAGCTGCTTGTTCATTTGATGCCAGAAGGGAATGTCAGGGTCCTTTTAGTTATCATAATCAGCTGTCCTGCCTCTTCACAGTAGTGCATATTTTTCTGAGAGGAATTATGGAGGGGGTGAGACTGTGGCATCAGAAGGTCATTGCCTGGAAGAGCTGGATCCATTCTTAAAAAGTCAGTTTCAAACCGTTCTTCATTGGATTCTGTAGGCTTCTTCCTATCAACAGCTTAAGTACTTTGGTATTAATGGAATGTCTAGATGAATCCAGGCCTTAGCCAGTTTCCATTTCACACTCCCTGAGGGCTGGAGGAACTTCCTTCCATTCTGATTGCTTGAAAATTGACCTGCGGCAATTCTAACATTGATATAGGACCTCCAAATGATACAGGGAAAATACTGTAACTTCCAGTCTGCTAGATGTCTGATTCACCAAGTTCTTGTTCTCTGACACTGAAGAAAGAATTCTAAGGAACAAAGGAGAAAAACGTACTGAGGGAGAGAAACATCTCCTGAGAGGGACAGGAGGGGTCCCAAGTGGACTGCCAGTGAGCCCACTTCTCAAAAAAGATTTTGTAGAGCAAAATCACTAGATGAATACAGCGTTGACCAAAGCTATTATCAACGAATAAGATTACATATATAGACACTTCGGCAGTACTGATTCAGTGGGAAAACAGGTCACATAGCAAGTGTAAGTGGAAAGAATAAGGACTTCTTTTGGAAGAGATCAGCCAGTAGGTTCCGGTAACCTACCCAGGTGACTGATGCCTACCCAGACTTTTTGGACCAGGTAATAATGATTATAGTACATTGTTTATTCCTCTGGGTGGTATGTAAGGTCTAGTTATTCCCTTCTTAATTTTGAGGTCTGGATTTCAAACTATGCACCTCCAGCCACAGTTGTAATATGTTCTTATCTTCCGCACTGACTCCTTTAAAGGGTTACCCTATCTGACTGTCTGTAAGAACTGTACCTAGCTTAACTGTCTATAATAAATAACTCTTCTTGTAGGTTCTATTTGTAGATAGCTGAACAAACCAGAAAAAATGACACAAGTTCTTGAGGTGATACATGGTAATGGGTTACAGTAGGACACCCAAGGAAGTGTTTTCACCTTGACTGGAGGCACAGTTCACATTGGCAGAGAGGTATGCACCATGACCTTCCAATGACATAGTCACTTTCATCCTATGAGCCTATGAATATTTAATGTCTGAGTCAGGTCTAGTGTAAATTTTTGGGAACATAAAAAAAAACAGATGAACTATAATCCGACTCTCAAGAAGCTGGCAGTGAGGTGGAGAATTTAGACGAATGAAAAAATGGCTAAATATAACCATATGTGTCCCTGATGCTGGTGCATATATCCACACTTATAGCAGAGAGTATTGTCATCACAGAAGACTTCTTAGAGATACTAATAAGGATGATAATGCCTCAGTGCAGTCTGAAAGACTTTCAGAGGCCAGCCAAGTGAGGAGAGGTGGGGGTTGTAGACAGAAACCAGAATGATAGAGAAATGAGAGGAAAATGAGGAGAGAGAGAGAGAAAGAGAGAGAGAGGAGACAGAGAAAGAGAGAGAGAGAGAGAGAGAGAGAGAGAGAGAGAGAGAGAGAGAGAAAGAAATTTATGTCAATATTTGAGTATTGTAAAGGCCAGTTTGCTGTAAAGTACTGTATTACCGCTTTGAATATTTAAGGCATTGGTTCCTTTAGGAGTTTAAAAGGACCTCCCTAGCTGTGACTAGGGTAGGAGGAATAAAGACAAAGTGCCATGCATTCATTTGCAAAACAGAAAAGAGTAACTATCTTCAAAGGATTCTTAGTCTTAGGCCCTAACAGGTTTGCCATGGTTCTGTTATATATCACATATCCAGTATGTTGGCTACTATCCTGCAAATGAAGCTTGCTCTGCTATGCTTTACTTTTACTCTTGGAGCAGCAGAAACTAGAGAGCATGAAAGTGTTTTTGCCTGTTAGATTTACCCATTTTAAGTTTATATTTTAGGAAAGAATGTTATCAGTGACCCTGATAGTGTCACCTGGTTTGATCTAAGAGGTTCCTGAAGCTGAGATGAAGATTTTAACCCACTGTTTTGTAGAATAAGTTTGCAGATTTGCTGACTCCAGTTGAAGTAACAAAATTTTCAAGACAAATCAGTTAAGAGGCCTGTGAAATATTTATTAGGCAGAGATTTTAAGGCACACTCAAGAACAAAGAGCAGGCACTCAGACCAATAAGATGCACTATGGTGAGAAATGAGAGTATTTTATTCTTTTTTGGGCTGTGGAAATCTGGGGAATTTGATCATCTATAGTCTCTAGTGTTGCCTAGTGCATGAGAAACTGATGGTCTACCCATGGTAAGATCCACTCATGTGGGAGAGTGGCCAGCCAAGTGAAGAGAGGTGGGTTATGTTACAGATCAAAACTGTAATGTTTCAAACAGGTCAAAACATGGTTTATTCAGAGTGAAAGAGGAATATTTGCTAGTAAAAAGGGAATGGTTCAACCCCTTTGTAGGCAAAACAGAATTTCCCACACTGACTATGTTCTGGGAAAAGAGAAGGGGAAAAGAGTAAATGAGCAAGCCAGCCAGAAAGAAATAAGCGAGCTATGTCCTAAAGATGCATTTTTCATTTTTAAAATTACAATTTTCCTTGTCTCCATCCTACCTAGTTATTGTTTCTTCTGTCCTCCCTCAGTAGGAAGATGAGCTGGTGGAGCTGGTGGAAGGGTGAATATCACTGCCTTGGAGAATAAGGGAGGCACAAAACTAGCTACAGTAAAAGAATCTATAGAAAAGGAATTACAGAAAACGTTCAACAGTAAATCAACCCTTAGGGGCTGGGAGCCATGAGTTAGCAGTGACATTAAAAAACAAAGTTGTAAAAAAAGAACCAAAAAACACAGTAGTTTTCCATTTGTAGGAAAGGTGAAACAGTGAGTTCTAAATGTATAAACGGCATTTAGCATAACTTTAGTCAAGCAGTTATAAGCACAGAGAAGCAAACAAGTAAAAAATTTAAAAGCTAAAATAAAAGAATTTACCAAGCGGTTCATGATCACTTAAATGTATCAGATGGTTTTGAATATGCTTGCCTTACGCTATCATAGCATGAGTTGCTTTGTCAAACACTGTAATTCTGTTCTGCAAATGACATTTAATTTGAGCAGTTAGCAGTTGGTGCCTCAGTTTCAGCTGACATTTTGTTACTAAACACAGTTCTAACACCATAAGGTGGTTTGTCAATGGTTAGAAAAGGTAGTTTATATTTCATCATAGTGAAATAGCACAGACGGGAGAGTCAGTTG
Source organism: Dolichotis patagonum (assembly GCA_004027295.1). Classification (NCBI taxonomy): domain Eukaryota; kingdom Metazoa; phylum Chordata; class Mammalia; order Rodentia; family Caviidae; genus Dolichotis; species Dolichotis patagonum. The sequence continues at coordinate 98,489 of PVJX010003259.1, read as the reverse complement.
CTCAGAATTCTGGAAATAGTCCATTGCTGTCAGGTCCAACACTATTAAAGCATCTTTTACAATAGGCTACAGAACTGCTTTTATATAGAAGAAACTATTGGAAAAATTTAGAAAGTCCAGAATGCTTGAAGATCTTCTTTTGATTCAGTAAGTTTCAAAGGTCATACTTTCAAAAGGTCATACCTCTAATGCACATAAATACTTAAAAAATGACAAATTCAAGTAGTTTAAGGAAGATAACCATTAGAGCTCACATTTTGCATTCCTCTATTTTTTTTCCTTGAATAGTTTGTATATCAAAACCAATAAAGACTTGTGAGTCTTTTTTCATCTGAAGTGTTTTCTTTCTAAAATCATCAAGACTATATACCACTCCTAAAATTCTAGAAAAACAAGTTTCTGTGTAATATCAAACTAGCCTAAAGATTACAGAAATATTGATCTAGAAAAGTCATAAAGATTAATAATCAGTTTACCTAGGAGTTTCTTCAATGATGAGTTATTTACAATACTGGATTCAATCAAACTACATAAAAGTTCTTATCCCTGTAGAACAGTCGTAAACTAATGAACTATCTAACTGCCTCCTACAGTTATAGTGTGTTCTCATCTTCTGTACTGACTCCTTTGAGGGCTTAGGCCTATCTGACTGCCTATAATATTTCTATCTAATGTAGCTGTCTATAACATTATGGTGTGTATCTACATGGTCCCCCCAAACCTCATGCAGTGATAGATGGAGCTCTTTCAGAGGTGATTGGGTCTGCAGTGTATGATGCTGGGATTGATTCATGGTGCAATGCTAAACTCACTGTAACTAGGATTAAGGGTGTGGATGCTACTCCTCCCATGTAACTGGGATAACAGGAGCAGAAAGACCTGGGGTTTTCCTGTGTTGCATTTGCTGTCTTCTACCACCATGAACTGTTTCTCCTGTGATAAGCCATCCTGTCTTGGAGCCAGCCAATTACAAATTGAAACTTCCCCAAAACTGTGACCTAAGTAAACCTTTCCTCTTTTTATTTTGGATGTTGGATATTTTGTCTCAGCAATGAGAAAAGTAACTAACACAGAATTTAATACCTGAAAAATAGGTCATTGATATAACTGTACCTGACCATGTGGCTCAAGAGTCTCTGGAACTGGCTTATGGGAGGTGAAAGAGTAAGGAAAGATTTGGAGATGCTAGCTGAAAAAGTAGAGTTGGAATCACTGAGAATGTACTTGATGGGAGATTTTGGTCAGAGCTCAGAATCCTGATAGAAATCCTGCCAGGCTCAGGGGGTTCCTGCTGAGAAGAAGGACTGTACTGGTTATTGGACTTCAGATGATGTATATTATGCAATGGTAGAAAGTTTGTCTACACTAGGTCTGGGGATTTAGCTAAGAGGCATAAGTGCCTGCCTTGCAAGCACATAGTCGTGAATTCAATCCCCGGTACCAATAAAAAAAATAGAAAGTTTGTCTACACTTTACTCATGACCAGAGACTTTGCCAAAGCCTGAGATTAAGGACAGTGGACTAATTAATCTGGCAAAAGAAATTTTAAGGTAATCTAATGTTGAGACAGTGGCATGGCTATTGTTGGGGTCTCTTACTGAGATTTATGTTGAAAATCAAGAGCAAAGAGCTCCAGAAGAATAATTTAAAATGTTTTGAGTTTTCCAGAAAGGCAGCTTTAGTACAGCTGTGGGATACCAAGAGAACAGCAGAGATCGTAATTGCTGAGAAGAAAAAAGAATACAAAAGATGGCTTGAGAGCATCACAAGAAGCAGCAAAACTTTACCCTTTGCAGTCTCAAAATTACAAAAGTGAAAGACTGCTTTCAGAAAAAAAGCTACAGAATATCATGTTGCAGAATGACAGAGACCTAGAAAATTTGTCCCTTGGGATTGGAGTTAGAATCCTGAATGATCAAAGAACTTGTCCTACACCCAAAGGAGAAAGAATCCAGGTGGTGGCAGTCCTTGGCATCATCCACTAGGTGCTGGTTTTAGATGTATGCAGAATGCAAGAGTTATGGGGTAAGGAAGGCTTCCACCCAGATTTTGGAAGAAAACCAAAGTGTACTCCTGAGGGCAGTGTGTGAAGCTATGAGTGTGAAACTGAAGGTGCAATGACCCCTGAAGTTTGGAGAAGCCAGGAATGTGGATTGTCAGAAGAAAACTGTAAGGAGGCAGCAGAGCCAGCCCAAGAGAGGCTACAACCATCGGAAGTGTCATGGCGGTGGAACCATCCAAATGCTTTCATTTCCACAGATTGCTGGGGATGCTGGAGGTGGAATTATGGAATTTAATGTTTTCTCTGCTGGATTTTGGTATTACTTTGTTTCCATTCCTTGATATCCCTTCATTTGTAACTTTTGAGATGGAAATGTCTGTCTTGTGCCATTGAGTGTTGGAAGTGTTTAATTTTCTTTTCATTTGTACAGGGGCTCACAGCTAAGAGTTGGTCTTAAGTCTCAGGGCAGACTTGGGACTTGGATTTTTGCACAGTGCTGAAACTGTTAGATTTTGTCAACTCTTAGAAATGGTCTAAATGCTTTTTTTATAAAGAGATATTCATGAGTCTTTGGGAGAGGTCAGTAGCAGACTGTTGTGGCTTGTGTCTGGATGTCCCCTCAAAGTCTCATGAGGTAATAGGTCACATTTTAGAGGAGGCTGCATCTAGAGTGTGTGACACCGGAATTTATTCATAGTGTAATGCTAGGCTCAAGGGAACCAGGATTATGGGTGTGAGTGCTACTCGCCCTAAGTAGCTTGGATAAGAAAACAGGGGCAGAAAGAGTTGTAGCTGTCCTTTGTTGCTTTTGTTGTCATCTACCACCATACATTGCTTCTTCTCTGAGAAGCTACCCTGCCTTGGAGCCAGCCAATTGTAGACTGAAACCTTACAAATGATGACCTATATACACTTTTCCCCCTTTAATTCTGGGTATTGAGTATTTTGTGTCAGCCATGAGAAAAGTAACTAAGACAAATTGTGATTATTCTAATTTTGAAAAATGAATATTGATTTCTGGAACTTTCGGAAGAGGGCTATGAGAACATTTGGTAGGACAAATCTTTACTGTTTATTGCTTCTGCCTTCCAGCTGTCCTAAACCTTATGATTTGAGCGAGTTGCTTAATCTTTTTTTCATCATATGCAGATGTATTTTTGTAATTGGTGGGCTTGCATAATAATGATGCTACAAAGATTATATCTATATGTCTATGTATGTATGTATTATGTATAATACTATCTAAAATTTATGTTTTATGTAAAATTTATGTAAAATTTGTGTTATTATATTATATATAATACTATCTAAAATTTAATCACTAGAGTGGATACATAAATACATGACAGAAAATCACTTTGTATCTGGCACGTGTTGAGTATAGGCTATATTAATATCATTTTTGTTTTTAATATACTATAAACAGCATGCAGAAAATATTTACTTCATAAAATAAATGCACTTATGGCCATTTATGAGTACTAACAAAAACACTACAGCAATCTGAGTGACTTTTCAGCAGTGTGTCCCACATCCTTTAGCTATATTTAGCCATTTAGTCCTCACTATGCATCCTTAAGGAAAGTGTTATTTAGAGCATTTGGAAGCTGAGTCAGTGACATGCATGATTTCCATTAAGAAGCTCAGCATTTGAACTCAGACTCTTACTCAAAATTTATGTACTTTTCCAATACCAAATGCTCAGGTATTTGGGTTTGGAGATTTTGAATTTAATACTTTTCTACATCATTGCCATGTAAACAATTAAGAAAGCCCCCACTGAGACAATGTGAATTTATTAATTTTCTGAATATTTAATATTTTGAAATTACATTTATTCCCATACCAGTATATCCTATGATTTAGTGCTAGTGAAACAACTAACTCCATAGAAGTAAAACCATAGCCAATGTGTCATAAAGTTAAAGAATGAAATCATGGACATTATGGACAAATTTAAGAAAGTGCTCATTAGAAGTATAAGACCACAAAAAAATTTTTTTAATGCTATCATCGGAGAGGTCCCAGAAGGTGAGGTGTCTCATGAATCATTTGTCCAGAATCTTTTATGGATAAGCTGAGCATAAAAATTTGTTCCTTTGTCCAGTGGTCACCTGTTATAGATATCTCTGTGGGTTTTAAATGACTATTTAAATGACTCTCTAAATCAGTTACTCCATGTACAGATTTAAAGGGTTTTAAATGACTATTTAAATGACTCTCTAAATCAGTTACTCCATGTACAGATTTAAAGGGTACCAAGTTTAAAAGATAATTGATTCTTCTGCATTTTTAAATTCCTCCCTGGATACAGGGAAGGTTGCATTCCTTTCCACCTGCAAAGGAATTCCTTTCTGCAAAAGTCCTAATGCCTATTCTTAACTCATTTTTCTTGTGTTTGCTTTTAGATTTCTAAACTTAGCTATGTGTATGGCTTGAAGTAACTCTTTTATTTTGAATTAATCTTAACCCAGTGTGCCTGCTGTCTCCTTGTTATGATCCCATGTTAGGCTCTGTCCCTTGCTAGTTGCTTATGCATAAGCTGACTAGCTAAACTGTGTCTTACACTAGGTGAAGGAAAGATACTCACAGATATATAAATACGATTATCTTTTTTTTCCCAAATATAACATGTAGTTAATATATGCTTTGTCCCTGACAATAAATTTTACTGAAGCCATAGTATATATATTCTCATTATGACAAGGGAAAAGACCAGTGACCAAAATTAAATCCTTACTCTGGTGAACTTATGTCCTAGAACTCAAAAAAAGACAATAACTAAGTGAGTGCTCTCTCTCTCTCTCTCTTTGTGTGTGTGTGTGTGTGTGTGTGTGTGTGTGTGTGTGTATTTCTCCCAGGTGGGTGAATGCTCTACAGAATAAGGTAAGAGTAAGTGGCAGAAAGGCATAGAATATGGGGACAGGAATGTCTGATCATAGGAGTCATTCATGTAGAGCCCCAGATGAAAGTCAGGAAGGGGCTACGTGTGTGTTGCTGAGGATAAGCAATCCAGAGGCAAATCGGCACAGGTTGGATTGTAGAGAGGACCAGCAGGAAACCCAGGATAGTTGAACTAGAAAATAAAGAGGATATAAAAGGCAACATGCCCCCCAGCTATTTACATAACTAAAAACCTTTCATCAAGCCTGAGATTAAGGTTCCTTCAGAGTATCAGTAAGTACACAGATAGTACTAAGTTCTCCCATGGCGGGGAGATGGGATAAGAAAGGATTTGACATTTGAGTCAGTCTTTGAGTTATGAGAAACACTTTTTCAAAGTTTGGATGGAGAAGTAATGAAAAGGGCAAAGCAAAGGCATAAAAGTGCACGGCTGTGTCACGCCCATATGTTGCATTTAGAAATGGTCAATACATTTCTCTTTGGGAACCTTTTTTTTCTTCATGTGCTTCACTATTGCAAGAAAGTCCTTGTTCATAAATCCCAGCATTCAAATACCAGAATTTCCCCCAAATCATTATTTCAAGCCCCAGTCAAAATTCTACTAAGGACTTACTCATCCCCCCACCCCCAATCATACTGAAGAATTACTTTACTCTGCCAAGGAATATTAAGTTAGTTAAAAAAAAAAAACATAAATATTTTAATGGTGTTTCCTACTTGTACCAAAAGGCAATATATTAGAATATGGTAAAATAGGCAACGAACACCAACACTAAAAAATCTGTTGGGCCTAATCCACTTTCATCACCATAGCAAACATCCAAAATAGTCCAAATCCAGCAGAAACTAACAAAGATATCATAGTCCCTTTTTACTGGCAGTAGTTTTTATATTCTCATCAAGTAAAGAGTTGAAATGACGACTTTACTTTGAATCAGTGTCCAGTCTGTTCAGTAATACAGGACACACGGAGGAGCTCTGAATCGTAGTGTCCCTGCCTTCTTCCTTTAGTGCCCATCCTCACACATTAAGGAGCATAGCCGGCGGCATCATGTCGGCCAAGTCTCGGAGGTGGCATCTTTCCATCTTCCAGGGGTGTGGGAAGACCCAACTGCACAGCAGTAATAATAAATCCAGCATATCCGTTTATGAAATAACTTTGGCAGGAGCAGCAAGAGGATTTGGATGCAAGTGTGTTTGTGGTCTTCCAGCTGGAAGATCAGAGCAGAGATTCTAAAGCGAAAGGCACATAGTGGAATGGCAGATAGTGACTGCTTGGATAAGAACAGAAGCGAGTTGGGGACCCATGCTGAGCTCAAGGGGAAGTGCAGACAACAGAGAGTCTAGAATAACCACCCTGCGGCCCAGCACTGCCATGAGGGATTGCTGCCACCATCTGCTGGAGACCTTGGATTGAAAAGTGGACTCGAGAGTCAGACTCCCTTGTGCAGCATTCCTGGGCTGCGACTTTTATTCCCCTGAGGAAAACGAAAATCAAACCAAACCAAACCAAACAAACAAAAAAGCTAGTGAAAACAAGCAGTGAAATGAAACCCAAGTTATGTGTATATTTATTGATCCTATACACTTCATACTATATATCTCTTAATTTTTTATAGAAAAGATTATACTGTTTTTATTGTTTTTAATTAAAAAGAGAGGAAAACAAAAAAGAAATAAGAACAAGTGCTACCAATTGGTCAGAATTATTATATGAATCTTATACAAAATATAATAATTTGGGGTTTTTTGTTTTTAGAATTAGTTTCTCTGGTTGGGTGTGGTGGTGCTCGCCTGTAATACCCGCACTCAGGAGGCTGAGACAGGAGGATTTCTGAGAGTTCAAGGCCAGCCTAGGCTACCTAGTGAATTCAGGACCAACCTGAAGTACATACCAAAACCCTGTCCCCCCCCCCCCAAAAAAAAGAATATTTTTTCTGTTGGTTGTGTTTTTCTCACATTACTGCTGGAATTTAATTTTAAATTAAAAAAAAAAAAACCTTGTAGGGTTTTAGTACCATTTCAGAGCCTGAAGAATTGTACAGCTAAATTAACATTGATTCTAGCTTACAATTCCCCAAAAGTACAGACCTCATGGGATTTGCTGTGGAAAAACACGGTTTCTGAGATCAATGCAATTTAGAATGTTTACATGTTTACATTCCAAATATCTTTTTCTTGAGACCCTTAAGGTATATAGGTTAAAATATAAGAAGATGATATTTATTAAGTTTACCATCTGCCATTATCTTACTAAATTTTCATTATGACTTATGCGAATACTCTTCTTATTGCTACTGATGAAACAGATATGAAGCTTGTGCCCCGCAATATTATTATATAAGCTATTTCTGCTTATTAATATGACTTTTGCTGCTATATTGATGCTAACCTGTTAAACACTTGGAGTTGTGCTGCTGTAATGACGGATATCTACCTTGTTTATCTAAGCACTTGAAAATGCCTTTGCCCTCAGAATATCCCTACTCCTAATAGAAGTACTGTCCCATCCAATAGGGTTCTAGAAAGTCCAATGCAGACTGCACTATTCCTGTAGACGAGGTGCCAGGAAGACAGTATAATAGCTCTTTAATATTTCCCCAATGCTCACCTCAGAATAAACTGCTCCTATGTTCTCCCTGGGACTGCTGCGCGCTGGTTCCCAGCCGACAGTTTGGGACAAGTAGGACTCGGGTTGCAAACACCTGATCTCTTTGCTGTACAGGGGTTCAGAGCCCTGAACCTTTGGGTAAATGTGTAATATTTAGCATATTCTGCAAAGGGAACAAGTTTAATTTAGTTGAGCCACAAGGTTCAGTGAAAAGCAGCATGTTGCTGTTATTGTTTAGTCGATTAAATTGTCTTCTGCCCTTGTAAGTGCGGTTCCATGTTTATTAGCGGTGAGATACAGGCTCTGGCAGTAGGGTTGATTCCGAGCTTCTTAAATTTAGCATGTCTGAGGATTTGAGAACAAGTGATGGGAGACATGGTGATGAATTATCAGACTTTTCTAAAGATTCTGAAGTTCTAAAGCTCCTACCAGTAACAGATGGTCTGTCCCAACTCATTGCTTGTCTCCCTGACGGGACATGGTTCCCACCCTCTCTTCCTGAATTTCCTTAGAGTAAACTCAGCTTCTTAGGTGCAATGGTTTCACTTGTCGTAGTTACATAATTGGCCTCGAATCCATAGGAATATGCAGGCTACAAGCTCTTTTTACACTATTAACATACACATTTCTAATGATAGAAGAGAATTCTGTAGCAAGGGAAAGAAAAACACAGATGGCCAAGGAGAAGCCATGTTTCCATTGTTCCTGTTATTTTGATAACCAAACATACTAGGGTCCCCATTGTATAATTTGTTTTCATAACCCACTTATATGATCTTCTAGGCAGACTTCATTATTCATTATGGCCATAAATGCTATTTTCAGTTCCTTCAGTGTCTTGTTATGATTGAAAACATTTTGAAATTTTGTTTAAAAAGTAAAATTAGGTTGTTCTTGGTGGCATATTCCTATAATAGCAGCTACTTGGGAGGCTGAGGCAGGTTGCTCACAAGCTCCAGGCTGGCCTGGGTAATTTAATGAGATTCTGTCTCAAAATGGTAACTTCTTTCCCTTTTATTTTAAAAAGAAAAAAAAATAATTTCAAAATAAGATAATAGAGTAACAATGGTTAACATGTTGCATATTATTATCTTTAAATTAGTTATTCAGAGTATAAGATATCTGCACTTATTGTCTAAACAATATTAGCACAAACCTTTCTTTTCAATGAACTAAGAGAAATTAGTAGTATAACTGCCTTAACTATCTTTTATATATTTTCCCCTTTTTCCTTCTTTCTTTTCTCCATTTCCCCATCTCAGATTCTCTTTCCTTTTGAAGTTTCTTCTCATTTTAGAATATCTGCTGAACATTTTGGATCTTATTTACTCTTTCAGCTTCTCTCACTAGGGAGATAATGCAATGTTTATTCATATGTGTATTGTTTATTTCACTTATGAGTGTTGTCTTAAGTTGCATCCATTTACCTATAAAAGTCTCTGGTTTATCCTTCTTTATGGCAGAGTAGTAATCTATTGTATGAAAAGAGCAAATCTTTTTATCCATTCCTTGCTTGATGGGCATTTGGCTTGTTTCCGAGATCTGGCTGTTATAAACTGTGCTACTATGAACATGGGTGCACATGTATCACTGGGGTATGTTTTTAACCCTTTTGGGAAGATACACAGAAGGGAAATAGTTGGGTCAAAGGAGACATCCAATCATAGTTTTCTGAGGAATCTCCACATTGATTGCCACAGTGGTTGTACCAGCCTGTACTCCCACCAACAGTAGAGAAGAGTTCCTTTTTCTGCATAGCTCTCCAGCACTTGTTATAGGCTGATTTCCTGAAAATAGCCATTCTCTCTAGGATGAAATGGAGTCTCAGTAGTTGTTTTAGTTTGCATCTGTACAGTGACCAGTGATGCTGGACATTTTTTCATATATTTATTTGCCATTTGTATTTCTTCATCTGGGAAGTGTGTGTATTCTTCTCAGATGCCCATTTCAAAATGACATCTTAAAAAGTGGGTAACCTGAAATGGGATGCTATTAGTTATAAAGCACTTTCTTAGCATGCACAAGATCCTTTATTCAGTCTCCTGCATGCACACAGAAAACAAGAAAGCAAGAAAAAAAGAAAGAGAAAGAAAGAAAACTGACTAGTATTTACTAACATGGTAAACATTTATTAGAATCAACATAATGAGACTAAACAATTAAAATGATATGCTTGGATTGAGATGAATTCCAATAGAAAACAAAAAGGAAAATTTCAATCCAATTTAATAATTATGTTTATTGAATTAAAGTGTTTATTGGTATATTAGGAGATAAGAAAGGTTGGAAAAGGAAATAATTTTCCCTGTTTGAGTTCTAACATAATGGTGGAAGTAAATATAAAGGCTTTCAAAAGTCTAGGATGTTAGAATTTGTAAAATGTAGAATTATGGTTTTTAAGACAGTACTGCCACTTGTTTAATAGGATGTTACATCATCCTAAATGTGTTATCCAGTTGAAAGGCATAAATATTACTAAAAATATTAATCAAGTGAATTGGCTTGAGATTTGTAGTAAGTAGCTGTCTATTGTCATTTATACTAAGAACTCAGAATTCCATTTTATATGATAGTCTTTCCTAAGAATATTCTCTATGTGTTACCCCAAGATAAAATGTTAGAAGGATAAACATTATCACTCTTTTTTCTCCTTTTTGAAAATTCTACTGTAGGTTTTAACCTCTCTGCGGGTATATATGTATACCTCCTACAACGATACATACATTAGTCACTTAAGTGAAAGAACTGAAAGCCACCGAGACTTCCAAGGTCCAGGTTACAGAATTCCCTGTCACCTTTTATGCCCCTTTCCCAATGCACTTTGCAGCACTGATATCGGTTACATTTCTAATTTTTGGCTTTTTAACATTATTCACTTTTACTAGCATTCAATTAGAAAAATCAGTGAACACTTGCCAGCTTATTATTGTCCATGCATGAAAAAACCGAGACCTAAGGAAATTGTTTTTTTTTTTTTTTTTTAGCTAAACAGTTCCTTAGATAGTAACTTTCTGTGTACAGCATTAGAGTCAAAGTTTCAGGTTTCCTTAAAATGTGGTGTCACAGTATTATGCAGGATTCCGCATGTTACATAATCAAAGGGGGAGGACATGTCTATATTTTCATGTTTTTCTCTCCTAGGGAAAAATGTGCCTATGGAAAAAAAAAGTATTCAATGTTCAAAGTCCATTGTAAAGCAAGAAAATACTGGATGATTTTGAAATTATGTCTATAATATCACAGAATTAAAAGTGACCCTACTATGTTTATTACAATTTAAGATTAGGAAATTATAATAATCCAAAATTCATAAGAATGCTTCGGATTAGGTAAAATGGGATACACTGCTTTAACAATTACTCGCGTAGTGTAATGTCTTGGCGTCACAGACCTTTATTTCAAGTCAGCCCAGGGCCAAAGCAAGGTTCTGGGAGCAGGGAATGCTCTGCACCTGGAGCTGTTTTGAAAGTCCAGACACCTGTGGGTGTGACCGTGTGACCTCAGGTTTTTGGAAGGTGCAGAGAGCAGCTGGAAAGCGCTGCTTGGCTGGAGCTGAGTTCCATCACCCGTGCCTGTGTCTGCGTCCCTGGAGGCCAGTCTCACGGTCTTCAGTCACCCTGAAGGGAAGCATGGGTGAAGTGGCCTAGCTGGTCTCCTTGGAGAAGGCAAGAATGAAATTTGGTGATCATCTAGCATTTTCTACCATGTGAATGCTCAATTTTGCTTAAAAGTTGAAGTGAATTTGAGCCGTTACCCTATTCAGATTGTCTAATTTTTCTCACAGAATTTGTATCCACTCACTGTTCATAGGGCAGAGTACTTTTTATTTCATTTAGCTGCCCTAAATTGGAAGGGAGCACCGGGACTAATGTCTTAAGAACAGTCGCTCTCACTGAGACGCGGTAGGCCGCTGAGAGCGCACAAGCCCAGTGGAGGCTGTTACAGGCCTGACCTCCTGAACACACGTGAGACCCACAGATGAGCTCCAGCTTCTCACTCTGAGCTCACACACACCCAGTGCCACCTGTGGGGACAAGCTCCCAATTTAGAACATGAAGATAAATGGCTTACTTACTTACACTGCTAAAAATCTCATACAGTTTTTTAACATTTCTGAGTAAGACCAAAGACAGGAAGATCATTTTCTGATGATTCTGAGGGAAGGAAGGAAGCGGTGCAGTGAATAGAATCGTGATCTTAGCTGAGACGTTTTCTTCTCCTTCTTCTCCTTGTTTTTTTTTGGGGGGGGGGACTGGGTCTCACTGTGTAGTTCAGGCTGGCCTTGAACTCGCTATGTAGCTCAGGCTGGCTGTGAACTCACAGCCATCCTCCTGCCTCAGTCTCCAGAGTATTGGGATTACAGGCATGTGACACCACACCTGGCTTGCTTTATCCTTTACTGAAACACAAAACTGTACTTTGTGCCTCAGTACTGTTTTATGCTTTCACATGGAAGAATATTTCATGTTAAAGTGTGAAAAATTAGCTTTAGTGTCTAGACAAAATACCAGTAAATTTTCCTTTAGTAAGTCATAAAGAATATTTTACCAACCTCTTAGCAATATCTATAGGCAGTGTAGAGTTCTAATGGCTTGAATTTTGCTTAACCTAGCCACACAGTACAGACTATCTAAATAAGCACAATTTAGGATCAACTGAGTCATTTCTTCTTTCTACCACTAACAGTGCTTCAGAAATATTTTCCACCTTGGCATGGCTTCCTTCTGAGTTCTTCCTGTTTTCATATTGTTGTTGTAAATATCTCCATATATACATATTTATCTGCAATTTACCCTGAGACCTGTTTTCCTCTTATTTGTGTCTCTGGTTTATATTCTTTTAAATTATAATAGAATTCTTACTTATTTTCTAATGCTTTTAATTATTAATAAATAATTAATGATAGGTCTGTGCAACTCTCAATGTAAAAAAAAAACCCAGAAAATTAGAAATAAGTCACATTACTGGTATAAGTAAAAAACTGTTTTTAAAGCTAAAACTAAAAATTGTCCATGGGTCATATTTTCTATTGTAGGTTTCAACTATAAATTGAAAATGCATGTACTTTAAAAATAGTAATAATGATAGAACTTCAAAATAGGTAACATTCTCAGTTCTCTGTTAATACATTATGAACAAGTACCTCAGTCAGTTCACAAGGACCTGCAAATAATTATATACTTTGAGAAAACGTCAAACCACGTAACAAATATATATCCAATTGTGTTTATTATGATTCAATGCATCTTTTAGTAAGCATTTCTCCATGGGACAAAGAATAACCACAAAAATGTAGTTCATACTTTGTAACAACTTCTTGCTACTTATTAGAAAGTATCACGATTTGAAGCTAAATCAAGTGTTATTGCTAAACATAAAATAAAATTTCTTACAATGCAGGCTCACTATTCTATATTTATTACCCAAATTGCAAGAGTTTGTCCTAGAGAATATATGATAATAATTAAGGAAGTCTGAACCCAAAATCTCTCCCTACAATACACACACACACACACACACCCATCATACTTTTTTGGCCAAAGCCAAAGGTACATAGAATAAATGTTCAGTTAGTCAAAGATTGCTACTCACATTTTATTTCTTTTCCTTTTATATGTGTAATTTCTTTTCATCTGATTAGCAATCTAAAAGCTGCCAAAATTTCCTAACCATAGCTTAATGCTAATATAATATCTGTCACTTTTGTATTTTACAATCAGATAATTTTAGAAATGAATCTATTTAGTACATACAGCATGACGATTTTTAAGACAACCCAGTACAGTGTTTTTTTTTCAATACTTTAGCAAACATATACACAAGAAAATATTAGAATGTAAAATGCTAAATCAGACTCTAGAGAGGTACATACTTAGATATATACAAAAAGTCATCAAAGTTTATTTGGAATATGGAATATTATTTGAGATTGGAACTCGTCTTACTCTGTGAAATCACAAAACAGTATTGCTATTATAGTTCTGTTGAAATTTATTTTTCTAGACTTTTTTGATGGATTGTACTTTCAGATTTATTTAGCAGATCTACAGTGCATCTACAAGTCAAATGTAAAAGCAAAGTTTGCACAAAGACCTTTCAAATGTGCGAATCATTTTTTGTCATTTACAGAACAAATCCATTTAGTGTGGCTTATTTTCCCTGATTAATGCTGAGATCTGGTTTGTTTTCTGTTCTAGGTTGTGGAGACTAATCTGGTTGCTTTTGACTGTCACTGGATCATTATAAATGAGGTAAAGCCACCGACCAGATGGTTTATTTGTATCCTGTTTTCATATACATAGCTACAGGGTTTCCTGCAGCCTGGGGTTTCTATGGTAGAACAGAACACAAAGTAAACTTGCAGATTATTGAGTACTATTAAGTAAATATACAATGAAGAGTTTTTAAAGATGATAAAGGGCTTTATATGAATAAAATAAGTGGAGATAGTCTTCCCCACTGAATATCTTTCAGCTTTTCCTGTTGGCATGTACTGTCTGCTTAAAGAGATCATCTTTATGAAAAGTAGAGCTCGTCTTTGTAGGCACAGAGAATTCCTCCCAGTGGAGTGCTTGTGCTCCATTTATATTTTAATGTTGTTTCTAGAACTTTTATATCTACTCCCTTTCCATGAGGATTAAATAGGTCAGCATATGAATATGAGTCAATACAAAACAGATTTTTTTTTTGCCTTTTCATAAAGAAGTAAATTTTAAAATCCAGGAGTTTGTCAAATTCATTGTGAATTTTGATTTTTGAAAATGTACTACATAAGATGAAAAATACATTACTGCCTGAGAATCCTGGCAAACAGGTTGTTGCTTTAACACCTGCCAGTCACAATCCAAAAGGACAGTGGCTAGATCAGTGCTGGACAAATGTGTGATCACATAAACTGACCTCAACAGAACACTGTAGTCAATCATAGTGATCATTTATATGTAAAGGTTATGTGTTATTTATCTCTGGATAATAATCATAAGTTAGTAAGATATATTTTAGTGACAAAATAGTATTGGGGGTAAGAATTTTGGTTTTGTAACTAGCAAAATATAGCCAATCCTGTCTATAAAACTTAACTGTTACTGTGGACATATAATCATTCTGTGCCTCACTTTATCTATTTATATTACACTATAATAAGGTTTACATTGCATAATAAGAATTAAATGAGATGATCTAATCTCTTATGACAGTTCCTTACAAATTACACTCCATGCAAGGCACTGTGGTAATGGTAACTTTCTGTAAGGTGCGTGGATTGCTGTCTCGCACAATGATGTTGAATGTTAAAAACAACTGCCTGAAGTACAGAGGAGACAAGGTCCACAGGGTTAAGAGATTTGCTTCTCTTAAGCAGACAGTAAATATGATTCCCAGTTTCAAGTTGTTCTCCCTAAACAACACTTCATAGATGGAATGGTTCTTTTTAGCCCAGGGTACTGGAAAGGCAATGTAGATTCACTTTGGGACTGCTAAAAGTTAGGTCTTGTGATCTGGCTCTGGATTTCTTCTGTCACATCAAAGAGTTTTTTCTGAGTCCCACAGGCATTCTTTCGTGCACAAATAAGATCTCTTTTTCAATGAAATTCTGATACCTTCTAATTTTTTCATACCTCTGGATTTTCTATGTTAGAGACACAGACAAGGCACTAGTGCCCATGCAGAATTGAGAACACTTCTAAGCAGCCTATTAGAATAATTAACAGCAGGCTTGAGGAGGAGCAAAAGGCAAGGATGCTTACCAAAGCTCCATGGTAACTTTTCACAGGAGATGTTTTTATTCCTTTTTTTTTTTTTTTTTTGGCAAGGAAATGAAGTTTCAGAGAAATTAAACAATTCAAGTATTGTACAATTTTTAAGAGATGATAATGGGATTTGTGTAACAGTCTTTTACAGTGTAACAATTCATTTGTCTTTGTTTCTTTTTTTGTTTTTTGATAATCCTTGCAGATTCTACTTTTGAAATTTTCACTACCTCAATTGGAATCTTATGGGAACTCTTTCATCCCAATAGACATTGTCTTTTGTGTACTTTCTAGATTACTTTTAAAAATAAAGAATCTTCTTAAATCCCTACTTTTGTCTCATGCCTAACTTGTGATAGGGAGGAAACCACACAGATTTCTTGATGCTAAATAAACTAGTCATTTTATTCATTCCCTTGAACAGAGCTGACTGAAAAAGACACACGTCTTGTTCTTAACTAAAACAAAGTAAAGTTTAAAGTTGTTGCTGGGCATGGTGGTACACACCTGTAATTGCATCACCTGGGAAACTGAATCAGGAGGTTCTCGGGGAGCTCAAGGCTGGCCTAACCACAAAGCAAGACCCCATCTCAAAAGAAAACAATAAACAAATTAAATGGAAAAGTCATTCCTTTGTATTTTTTGATAAGGTTGCGGAAGGCACCCATGTTACTGTTGTCCACATCTAATCTGGCTTTTACTATTGATATCTGAATCTTAAATGTCTGAACACAAGTAATATGGTCATTTATTCACTACTTAATTTGTACTTTAGAAGAAATCACCCCCTCAGGGTGTATAGGTTTACTATGAGTAGACTAATATGTATTTCATTGTGAAGAATAGCGTGGAAAGGGTAATAAAAAATTTTATTTCATGGCATCTTTCTTAAGCATTATTTATCTGTCTTAAATTTATTATATATCATTACATAAAACATTAGGAAGGAAAATATTATCTTTACATGAGCATTCCATAATTTTGGTTACATTTTGCAAAACAAAACATCTATATAAATAAGGCAATCTCAATGGTAAATGTTAAAAGAATAGACTTCAATTCTTCTTTCAGCTTTTAAACTTGTTTTTATAAAATGTAAATTCCCCTGGTTTCCTTTTTATTGTTCCAGAAATCCTTATCTGTTTTCCTTAAGAGTCCTACTTTCTAGTCCTTCAGCAAAAGCGCCATTTCTTTTAGGCAGGTTGATATTGTGATACAATATTCATAACCCACAACATCTTTCATTGGCTGTCACTTGTACTTTCTGACCTGGGTAAAATCTCAGAGAACAAGCAGGTCTGCAGGAAAACTGTTCTCAGCCAGTGAGTCCAAGGTCAGCGTCCAGCTCCAAAGGGTTCCTTTCCTTCAGTCCCTTTATTCTCTCTGAAATTCAACTCCAGAAGCTCGAGTCCCACCCTCTTCCTACACATTTTTTCCTGTGTATGCTTATTTCTACAAACTGTTTTTAAAAATCATAGTTTCCATAGTTTAAAAATGAATGTCTCCAGTTTGCAAGGAGGACAGTAAACTCTAAAGCACAATAATGACGTAACCCAGTAACATACAGATGCTGATTTTGACTGAGCATGAGAGCGTGACTCTGTCTAGTTTGGTTTGTGTAGCTATTATTCTGTTGCTAATTTTAAAGTGGGCTGCAAACATTTATTTAATCTTATTGCACCAATAGTTTCTTAGAGAGGAACTATAAATCAAAGCTGGCATTGTGTATCGTGAAGCAGATTGATGTAGAAACGTGAAAACGATGTATTTTTTCATCCGCATTAAGGGTACTATAATAATGCACAAGTTCACATGGTGCAATCAGTCATACCTTAGGCTTGGTAATGGCATTTATATTCCCCCTGCTCCAGCTCCCAACAGCCTCTTCACATGAGTGTTGTCATGTCCCTTCAGGGTTCTAAAGCAGGAGGCCTAGCTCTTCATCCAAGTTTCACAAAAGTTAGACATTCGAATAAGAAGCTGGACACTGTTTTGAGCTGCACGAAGCATAATGCTTTATGCATCTTTTTATTCCTGATAATACTGATCTGACCTAATTAATAGTTTAAGCCATTGTTCTCTGTTAGCCACTGATGAGTTTTACAGCAAAGGAAGAAGTTGTTGGTTTAGAGGCTTTTTGCTATAGTGTACGGATCATTTGTGGGGGAGTTACCAGGGATCAAACTCATAGGCATTTGTGCCACTGTGCTAAACCCCCAGCCCCCTATGCAGAGATCTTAAAAGCCTACTTGTAGAGTGTATGTTCCTTATCTTTTGTAGATTAGTGACAAGCTGAACTAACCAGTACTAGTTTGTCACGCAGAAAATCAGCAGTCTTACCCTTCTTCCTGTTGGCATTAACTTAGTGTCTGGTTTATAACAGACTTAAACACAGTGTTTAATAATTGCTCCATAGCAATGATAATCTTTCCAGAAGAATCAAAAAATCATCTTTGCTAAAGCATGAAGAATAGGAAAGAAACCCTTTTTCAAATGATACCCACCTATTAGACTCTAAAATCTCACTAGTAAAATTTACTTTATTCAGAATTATTTAACATATTTAAAACTTTCCAGAGCCTAAAATTAAAGTTTCAGATATCAATCTATAGAACATAGTTTGGTAAAATCTTGCTATTCATTCACTTCCAAACTTATCAACAATTGTTGAAAATTTACTATGAGACAGAATCTTTGTAGAGCTAAGATTAAAGGATGAGCTAAAGGGAGAAATAAATGGAAAAGAGAAAACAGGAAAATATTTTTTCTGTGATAATTTATATAATCTAGATTGGCATCTGATTTATTGGATTTAAAAAGTCATTCCTTCCCCCCTAAACCTGTTAATTTCAATCAAAAGTTGGTATACTGCAAATCTTTAGTAATGTCTCAATTCTTAGCCATACTGACTTGACTCAATAATTTTTGATTATCCAGGTAAATCTTTCAAAGAAAAGGTTCTATTTATTATACTCTTCTTCCAACAAGGTAAAAATAAACAGTTTGCTATACTGAAATTTATTCACTTTTAATTGCAGTATTAATTCTGCATCCAGAATATGCAGAATCAAATAATATAAAGCCAAATAATTTTATAATTCTGATTCTTCCAATTTTTTAAATTGCAGGAATTTTCTGCCTATTTTTCTAGAGATTTATTAGCATATTTGGTGTTGTGAGGGACTCAGGGTTTGAATACTTGTTTGGTAAAGTAGTTTTTCACATAATTATTTTTTAAAATCTCACATATTAAATATTATTTTTAAAATTAGGAGCACTGAAACCATACTGATCCTAATTGTAACAATCATTTTGGGCCAGGGATTTAGCTGAGCAGCTCAAGTACTTGCCTGGTAAGCTAGAGGTCCTGAGTTCAATCCTCAGTAGCAAAACAAACAAACAAACAAACAAAACTCCAGTTGTTTTACATTTTAATAGAGACATTTACTTAGAATTGTTTTTCAGTTAGAAGGACCTCTTTTTAGATTAAATAATCATTTTTCTTTCAGTGTTTATACAACATTATATCTGTCAGTCTTGAAGTGTACCTTTGGAAGTGTGAAAGTTCGTCAAATGTAAAATAACTGCCTAATCATGATTTCATACTATTGTGAAACTTTTTAAAATCGGATGTCAAACCTAAAATGGCATGTGATTTTTTTGAGACTATCTGATTCATAATGAAAGATTCTTTCCTCCTGGAAGATTACTTTCTTTTTCCTTCCCCAAATAATAGTAGAAAAAATATATTCAATTCAAATTGACAATTCTTCAGGTTTACTTAGGCTTAGGTACCTGAGAAATTCAGCTTATGGACAACAGAAAAAGTAACCATCCCCTTCTGTGTGTTTGAAAATAGACGTGCTAGGCTTTGACTAATGATAGATGACTTCATCAGTCCTATGGAATCATCAAGCTATCAAATGCAGAAATAATATATTTCTACAGTTTTAATTCCCATCATTCATAAATATTAATCTAGGTAATTCCCGTAAGGAAATATAGACTTCTCATATAATTACTTCAGAGAATTGCTCTTTTACCACATTTAGAACTTCATCCTATGAATAAAAAGTATTTTGAATGAAGAGCTTGGACACTGCTTGATTTTTTAGTCATAAAGTAACAACATTATCCAACTTAGTGTCGTTTTTTTCACAGAAAATTAGATAATAGATGGTATTTTGCCTAAAGTACAATTGGCATTTACTAATTATAAATCTTTATTTTAATGTACTGATTCATAGTTATTCATATATGGTATATGGAAAGAGAGTATTGGATAAAATTTTTGCTAAATCTGCATTGGTTAAAAAAACTTAGAACCACATACATAACAGAACTTACTATAAAAAAAGAAAAAGGGTTCAATTTTTTACTACCTTTTAAGTGACACTCCCTGACTGTGGAATATGGAATAAAAAAAATTAAATGACATTGAAGAGCAATATTAATATTAGTTACCTTTAAAAGATTACAGGTTAACAGTAGGAATTAAAATGGAGTGGTCGGCACACTTTAATTTTGCTTTGTGAGCAAAAAATTAAAGAGTGACCTGGTCTTTGCCAGAGATTTTGGTGGCCAGTGAAATGACACCGATTAAAGGAAAATGACAGCATTTTTAAACTACGAAAAACCATTTTTATGGCGCATTAAGGATTAATCGCCCAGAATTTCCTGATATTACCCTAGATAGAGTTGATGGCAGGTGTTATTTTATTTTCAGAAAAATCTATACTTAATAAAGATCCTAAATAAAGGGTGAATTTTGCAGCTAATATTTACCACAAAGAATATAATTAGTCTAGGAATGAAAAGAAAAATTTGTATCTATAAATTATCTTTTTCTTTTTCAGGATTCAGCAATAACATCTTGGATTAAAACTGAATATGTTCATCACAGTCCAGAATTTATCTTGTATCAAATCTTTTATTTTTATTGTTGTAGGACTCTATTAACAGCAGTAATTAGTTAGCTGCAGAGGCCCCATGAATTTAAAGCTTCCACATGGACACTATCAAGCACAAACTGCCTCAGTGAAAAGATGATTTTAAAACTAAAATTTACTTTGATCACTTCCATTCTAATTGCAATTAGACCAAATGTATGTTATAAAAATATTTCACTTTTTGTTACTTTCACATCTGTTGTTGAGCCAAACCTTAAAATTTAATCAGAATTGGGGAGATGGGGCAGAAGGAAGTAGAAATTACAATTTCTTTGAGGTTGGCAAATACTCAAATGCTAAGTAAAATTTATTTATGTAAAGAGTAATAGTTTTTTTTCTCACTCAGCCTGGTTTAATCTGCATTAACTAACTTAATTTTTCACCTTTATGTCCAGGCCAGTTATAACACTCAGGCATTTGACAGCTAGCATTTTGAAACTATTCATTAGCCAGAGAAATACATGAGTAGCATCAATAATTCTAAGAAATAATTAGGAAATCTTTTTTCCAAAAACTTTTTCTGGACTGGGGATATAGCTTAATGGCCTAGTGCCTGTCTGGCAAGGGTGAGGTTGTGAGTTCAATTTAAGGTACAAAAAACAAAAGAAAACAAAACAACAACCAAACCCAAAAGCTTCTCTTGTTTCTCTTCCCGTCTCATTTAAAAGCCTCATTTTTAATTGCTAAGAAGAAAGTTTATGATCTCAGGCTGCATCTTCCTTAGTGCTGTGCTCAAACTGAATCAAAAGCTGTTAAAGAAGAATAAACTATAACAGCAACTTCTTTTTGACTTTGTTCAATATTTTTATCAGACCTATGTTTTTCTATATTTTAAAATAAGAAATTACAAATATGCCATTAATGGATTATGTGAAAGTCAGTTATGCTGTTAAGAATTATTCAGGCATTTGTGTATGTGATTTAAAGCAGGAAAGGCAGCTTCAAATGGGTTGCTTGTTCTAATGAGCTTGTGCTGTTTTCATTTGGTGAACCCCTCGGTGCTACCAGATGACTTCTCATGAATGGTTTTGGATTTGTTACTGTATTAAAGAATTTCTAAGAACCCCCACTTCTTTTCTTATAGGAAATAAACGATGTGGATGTACAGGAACTTGTAAGAAGGTCAATTGGAAGGTTAACAATTATTCGGCAGACATTTCCAGTCCCCCAGAACACCAGTCAGCGATGTTTCCGTGGCAACCATCGAATATCTTCGACATTATGTGATCCCAAGGATCCCTTTGCTCAGAACATGGAGGTATGTTCTAAAAGCCGAGTATTTCTCCCTGGGTGCTTTGCTGAGTACCTGCTAAGACAGCTTTTTGAATTGCATGGAATTCACAACTATTCATGTTATCATTTCTGAGTAATTCTCCAGAAAATATAAGTGTAACAGAAGAGAATGCTGAGAATCTATGTCTGTGGTCCTTTTGATCTCATTATAGAAAAAGTCTAGTTGTTTAATAACAAATTATTAAAAGGTTTTTTTTTTCTTAAGCAAGCAAGCCCACTGCATTTCCCTTGTAGAATTTATGATTGATATTCTGATTGTCAAATTCTAATTACTAAGCTAAAAATTCACTTGATTTTTCTGGCATGACGACATAGATGTTTATTCTCTTTGTAAAGAAGACTCGTTTCAAGAAATTAAAAAAAACTATTTAAAAGTCAAAAAAATTCTGTAGCATTATAGACATATCCCAACCAGATTCAACAGAGCTGAAAACTTCACTATCTATAACACAAAAAGAATTTTAAAGTAAATAGAATTTCTAAATGGTAAAATACAGATTGTCAGCTCCTTGCAGGCTGCTCGTAAGAAGACCCTTTGCATACTCATTCGGGGCCCATTTCTTTTCTGTTAAGGAAAACGCTGTCAGAATTTTTGTCTTTGCACTGGAGATCTGGATCTGTCTACCTGAAGGAAGTATTAAAAAAAAGCAGACATTCCAGCAACTGCAGAAAGCCATAGAACCCTCTCTAGCAAGGCAAAGTTTAGACAGGGAAAGGAAAGAATCAGCCAGGCCCACTGACTTACGCATCTCCTCAGTGTGGGAATTTCCAGCGTAATCAAATCTTGGTCATAAGGGTATTGCTGGAGTGGGACACTAGTATATAAATGAATATTTAAACAATTCCTGGGACATGCCAGCAATGATTAAAGTCAAGAGCAATCTGAAAAGTTCAGAGAACATGAAATATTATAGAAACTTAATAATGTAATATGTTCACTCGAGAAATATTTTAGTACTTAGAGATGTTCAGTTTGAATCATTTGGAAATCCAACCCAAGGGGGACTAGTTTATTGGCAGTGGTACTAGATAAGTAAGGTAATTTGACAGAACTACTTCTTTTGAGTGCTGACTCCCTATCCATAGTCACTGCTGAGATTGTTAAAAACAAATTATCATTCATTCATTCAGCCACTTTCATAATTATTAACATTGTAATAAATGTGGCTCCAGGGTCTTTGCCCACAGAAATTTCTGTTTTCTACTGGGTTTTAAACTAATTTAGAGGAGATCCGGGATCTGAAATCATCAAATTTCACAATGTACTCCTCCATAATTTTCTCTCACATCTGTCTCAGTGCCGCGCACCTTTGCGACTATTTGTGGATTTGTACTTGGTTAAGGACGAGGCAATGGCCAGTGTAAGCCATTCTGTGTTGTTAAGTAGGCTTTAGTGTCCTTCTTATTGTTATGCTTATAATGAATCTTTTGTTAGATTTTTTTACCCATCATCAGTGTAGTTGGTGCAGAAATGATAGAATTCTAAATGGAGAAGTATATGGTAGGATTTTGATTTAGAAAATTAGGAAGTAGAAAAGGCTGCTCTTATCAAAGGAGTAGCAAGAAATGAAAGTACAATTTAAAAATCATTGCCTCCGTCACTCTGGGGAAACAAAAAGTATCTTAAAGCACATTTCCCTACCAGCAGCATCTTTCCATTTCAAATAATCAGAAAACAAAGATTTTATTGCTCTCTGCATTCCCAAGCTTACCTAATACATTCGGGCTGTACAGGAATCCTCAGCCCCTCCCTAGTGCACATCTTTATCTTACTCCTTTCAAATGCAAAAATGGGAGAAAACAATACGATTTCTTTTTCTTTGAGGATTTGTTGCATATTAGTTTTTCTCTATGTTTCCTACAGTTTGACTAATATATTAAAGCCAAACCTAAAAACAAAATTTACACAAACTTTGATATATGTGGATATAATTAGTTAACAGTGTATGAATACAGGGTACTTGGATTTTAAAATATTCCATTTAAAGCAAAGATTTAATGTGCAGCCTTGCCTTGGTGGAAAGTTTTATCTCACTGCAGATACAGAAAGCAGCAAAGTAAAATGTTATTTTGCATTAAATTCTGATCAACAAGGCACCACTGACTGATAATTTGGGAGCTGGAATTCTCTAGAAGTAGCATCCTCAATCTATAGAAAAAACTCAGGGAAACATGAACACAGACTTTTAATCAAAAACTGGAAGTGTGTGATCTAAAAACCGTTCAGAAAAAAATACGTAAATATGACCCAATGACCTATTAAAATTGATAATCAACTATAAAATCACATTAATTAATACAAGGAGTAGGTACCAGAGGTCTTATAGTGATCATTGGATGGCTACTAATTTTAATATATGTAGAAAAGAATTAAAATTTAGAAGAGAAAACAAGTTTTCTGTATCTTTAAATTAATTTCAGAAAAACTAAAATCCAGGACTATCTGATATTGTAAAATAAATAATAAAGAAAACTTCTCATGTAGAAAACAGAATTTTTCGCACAATATGCAACAAAATGAGAGATCTATTTACTGCCTGGGAAAACCAATATTAGCTTGGCTGCTGATGAGGAGACAATGGAAAGATTCCAATCTTTTCCCTTCTATTTTATCTACCTCCGAAATTGTGTTCAAGTAGGGATTGTTAGAGTAGAAGTCATTAAAAGAAGAGTAAATCACTGGTTTAGAAGAACCATAGTTTGGAGATTATAAGAATATGCCTGCTATAAATGAGACCTAACAAATATATAACTGCTCAGAATGATTAATAAACCAGTAGACATAATTCTTTTTTGTAATTTAGGAATAAGGGCGAAATCGTTTGGAAGAAGGCCTAACAAGAGACTGGCTTGCTGTCTCTATTTTCAAAGAAAAGTATTAAAGATTCTGAGAGTTTATTGCATCAAATGCTAATATTTAATTAAATTATATAATATTAAATAAATAGGGCTGGGGGTTTAGCTCAGGGGCACAAGCACCTGCCTGGCAAGGCACAAGGTCCTAAGTTCGATCCCCAGTACCCCAAAAAATTAAATAAATAAATAAATAAATAAATAAATAAACAAATGGTTTGGAGTACTTAGGTAAGAGATCAGAGTTTCCTTTATGAACTTGCCAAGCCGAATTGAGCCCTTACTGACAGGCATTTCCTTCGGGGAGGCCGTCATAGAGCTGTGTGTTATGTGTTGAGCTTTTCATGGTGCTTGACCTGTTTCTTAACCATAGTGAACACGTAGAAAAGTTTAGCTAGACTGGCTCGTAAGGGTAGAAGATAGTAAAGTCTCTGGTCTCAGAAAAAAAGTTAAAAATATTTTAAAACCTCAGCATTACCTTTTAAAGTTATAGAATATGTGTTTTACATTATTTGGCATTTAAGCTATTTAGTTGTTTTTCCCCAAGCCTTCAAGTGAAATTGATTCACCTACCTGAAATCTATGAAATCTTCAAGAAATATTGATAAAGAGAGCATATGCCTTTGATATATTCTGTACGTTTGAGTACCTCCTGATATGTACAATCTACAGCAGAGGCTTTTACCCTCATTTTGAAGTTTTTCAAAGTGCAGTGATAAATGTAGGAAACTCTGTGGTCCTCTACAAGATCCTGTCATTGTTCCCAATATTTTCAAATAGTTTATTACTGCATGAATGAAATGGTTAAAACTTGCCTATCAAATTAGCAAATGACTGCAAGTTAGGAGAGAAAGCTTATGCAGCATTATATAATCAAGATCCGAATTGTTAATATTGACTGACTGATACGCCCTAAAGTTTAGATTTCACAGAGATGGAGTATAGGTTCAAAATCAATTACACGAAGTCCAGATGGAAGTGTCCTGCTCTGACAGCTGTTCAAAGCCATTAAGTTGAGGGAAAATTCCAAACAGGCACAGTGGAAGTCAGATTTGCTCTAAGCCATTTTAGTATAATCTTGAACTCCATGTCAGAAGCACTTTGCTAAGATCAAGAGATAAAATGTCTCCTGGTTGGATCAAATCTGCATTCATGTGTCGGTTCTGGTTACTACATTTGTAACAGAAATACTGGAAAACAGAAAGACAGAGGAAGAATGAAGATGATGAGCAGCAAAGACTCTGGACCAGATGATGGAGAGCAGAAGGAAGAGGGTGGTTCCAGGCAAGCGACAGATGGCACCCAATATTATCACATTGGTTATTGGAGGTTAGAAAACAAGGGCAGTGATGTTGAGTAAGCGAGAGAGAAACAAGGAGTCAGAAGTGGGATGCTGGAATTTAAGATTTTAGAAATACTGTCTACTTGTGTAAAGCAAATAGTCATTTGTGTAGCTCCTGGCCAGAGTACAAGGGAAGATCACTGATATAGAAATAAAGGCACCATTTTTAAATGCTAAGATACACTTTGGAATGATTTTGAGGGAGAGGTCAAAGATTGCATGAATAAAGAGGGGAGAGAGGTCAGTAGATGATCACAGAAAGAAGAGAGAAGATGAACTTGAAAGAAAAATGGGCACTTGTTTGAAAGAAAAATAACACTCTCTATTTTCAAAGGTGGGTCACTGTCACCACCACTTCTTGGTCCTAGTATTTAGAAGGTGGACACATGAGAAGAGGCAGCCTTTTGTTGAAAACACCTACCATGTATGAAGAATAAAGCATTCACTATGAAGCCCGGCAGAAATGATCTTAGTACCTGCCCCCAAAGTTTGCAAAAGAGACCATACCACTTAACTCTTAGTGGTAACCCAATATTTGAGATTGCTTATGTCTTGGCTTCCGGTCAACTAACTTTCACATTCTTTCTTCTTCTTCTTCTGTTCCCTGTTTGCTTTTACTTGATGAATGTTTACTATAGTTAAATATGTTTTAGGCTATTGGCTAAATCAAAGGCAGATAAGCATAGGAAAACAAAAGTACCAGGGGAAAATGATGTACGGTATGCATCTCCAATCAGAAAGAACTCAGATGCTACTGTGAAACACAAATACTAAAGAAACCTTAGCCTTGCGTGTTTAATAGAGCTATGCACCAGTGCACGAGGAAAGGAAGAGTGCGCCAGTCAGTGCTGTGCAGGGCAGGGAGGGAGGGTGAGGAACGGTGAGGCAGACGGTCCTAGTAGGTCATATTGCACTGGATACTGAAGGAAGTTAACTGGATGGAGAAAAGTAACAACACATCAAAGGATACCACCAGGCAGTCTCATGCACACACTTAAAGCATTCCATCAAAGGGAGAAGGAAAATGATAGGTAAGTGGAAGCAAATTTGAGGCCATAGAACTAGGAGAATTTGAAATGTCTATCAAAAGATCTTTCCCCGGTTATTGAGTACAGCACAATCATTCAGTGTATCTCTTCTGTACTTTTCTACTGGGTTTTACAAGCTTAGTCTGACCTGAATATTGATTCACAGACTATTTTTAAGTCTCTCAATTCATGCATGGTAGTAGATTGAAACCATTCCTTCTAGTTCGTCCCAGAGTTAGTGGGGTGGGATGAGGTGACAATAAATAGTCTTAATATCTACTTATGAAGAACAAACTTGCATTTCACATAACACATGGCAGTATTCAATGACTCTTAACTTTCCTTCCATTATTATACACATAATGTGGTGCCTAACAAATGTAAATGATTAAAGATTTACCAAACATGTAAAAAAAACCTCAGAGGCATTTTTAGGGAATTCTATTGACAGCTGTGCATAGCATCAGACTCAGTGTCCCAAAAGCTGGATTTTAGTACTGCTTTGTGAGGTGTGCAAGAGTTTCACAGATTTCCTTCTTCATTAATTACAACCAAATGGTACTCTCACATACACTCTTTTTTTCTTTTTGGGAAAAAATGTGAGAACAAGATAGTTAAATCTGTGAGAAAATTTGAATGCTTTCAGATGAAATTAATTTTCTTCACCACCTTAATTTGTGATTTTTAATGTTATGCTAGGTTTGTACTTCTGAGAAGTAATAACATTTAACAACTTTTAACTGGCCTAGGTTCCCTTTTGATGTTCATTTTTCTAAGTAAATTCTAACTTCTCTGAAAAAGAAGCACCTTTGGTAATTAATTGATGTCACAGATAGTTCTAGTAAGACTTAATCGTAGGACTGCAAAGACCTGAGGAAAAACCAGTAACAATTCATTTTCAAATTTGTGTAGAAAGAGGCAAATGCCGTGGTTAGATTAGAAGAAGTAAAAATTAATATAAACACATTCACAAGCTGTTATAGTTTGTGGTGCTTGTCATGTCAGTGAATTGCAATGCATGTGTGTAGCTGTATCACTTTGTACGGATAGTGATCTTTAGAATATTTATGAATGATTCTGTCTTCTCTTATTTTTTCATTACAGAATCCCCCCCCACACACAAATCTATACACAGATGGCTGTTTCCTTTTTTGCACCTATGATATTCATATGTAAGATCAAGGTGATATTTCTCCACCTGAATAACTAAAGTGCAGAAATCTGACACATTCTGATAATGTATTATTCAGTCTCCCCTTCCAGCCTTCAGCTCTTAGATCCTGACTTCCCCAGAAAGAAATAGGGCCAGTGATTTTCTATGGTCTGACGCTAACAGCCTGGCCTCTGTCGAGACTTCTCTTTTTTATCTTCTCTTTCATACCTAAATAAGCTGAAAAACCAGTTGAGGCATACAATCTGACAAGACTTCATTCTCAATGGCAGAATTGCCTGGGAAATGAAAAAAGAAGAAACCTGCTTAATAAATAACCCTGTAAACCAGCCGACTATGACATGAACAGAAGCAAAAGCTGAGCTGATGATTTTCTCCTGATTCTAGATGACTGGCATCGATGCTTCTAATGATCACTGTCTAATGTCTTTTCAGATTTCAAACCTTTACATATACGACACGGTGCTTCTCCTCGCTAATGCTTTTCATAAGAAGCTGGAGGACCGAAAGTGGCACAGCATGGCGAGTCTGTCATGCATCAGAAAGAATTCCAAGCCCTGGCAGGGAGGGCGTTCCATGCTAGAGACCATCAAGAAGGTAACTACTGACAAGCAACTCAGTGTTCTGAATTTTCACGTGAAGAGGCTGCAATAAGTCCATGTTGGATGAAATATCTCTTAAAGGTTGTTTTTCTCACTCATACTGCTGCCAACTCAAAGCACAAAATGAGGAAATGAAGTATTGAAAAAATAAAGGCCTGAGGGCGACACCATGTATGAAAAAGGGAGCCTTTATTTATCTGCGAGGAGTTAAGCAAGTGAAAAATTGGTAGTTGGAATACTTTAAATTGCCCCGACTATGTCATTTAGGCTAAAGATACTCCAATTACTGTAGTACCTGTCACAAGGCACAAAAACTTGTTTGCTTGTTTTGGAAACCACACTATCTACTGAAAAAAAATTGCAGTGCTTAGCAGTTCCTCATATAGACGAACTGTGGTAAGACTTTGGATGTCATGATCTTTTTTATTTTTTATCTTATAATGAATGCATGACTCATTAGCAGTGGAATAGCACCGTGGAATACAGTTGTGGGCACTTGACTACACTCTCCCTCGTCAGTGTCTCTGTGCTGCCCAGCCTGGTGAGGACCTGCTGGAACTTAGCTGCCTGTCCCATCCCCAGAAGGCAGCTCGTGTTGCTCAGCTCTCCCGACAGTGTATGCGCCCTGCCGGGCATTAGCCTCTCTGTCATGCACCCTTGCCGACACCTTCTGTTGGTCTTGCATGGGTTCCTGGATCTAAAGTGAAACTATTAATAAAACAAGCAAATTCTTCCTGTGCTCTCTCCAGAAAGGAGACAGCCATCAGGAAGTTTACGTGCTTTATTTTAAATGTCCTTTTTCTCTCTGCATATGTTTGCCTTTCTCTCCTGAAACAAAAAGGAGCCAGTCCATTGAAATATGCCTACGTGTAGAGAAGTCAGACAAAAATCTAAAACTTTAATGTTAGAGGTAAAATAGATGTAGAAAAACAGGAGGTGGAGGGAAAAAATCTTTAAAATGAAGAATGGCCTGCATGTTTCTCTAGGTCCTCTATTTCCTCATTCTAAAAGAATCACTTTGATAAGAATTTAGGCTTATATCAACTGAAGTGCTTGAGAATTAAATTTATTGAATGTATTGGCAGGGAAACATTTTTCAACTGAGAAATGAACAAGTCCAATAGAAATCAAGGTGTTGCCAAAATCTCTGAGCCTTATCTATGCAGAGGGCTGGCAGGTATGAATGCTAGGGAAGTTGTTGAACATGATTCTGATCCTGCCAATTTATTAATTCATGGCTTGGCTAGAACCCAGGAACGTGAATATATTCACTCTTCTAGCGCTTCCCCACAAAGACAGAGTAATGTTTTAGGAGGTTGCATATTTTGTGAGAATATCAGTAGAGAGGAATGACAACATAATATGTAGCTGTTTCTCATGTAGCAATTCAATCTGCAAAATTTTGCTGTTAGAAAATTTATAATCCATCTGGGCCTGGTGGTGCATGTCTGTAATCCCAGTACTTCACGAAGCTAAGATAGGAGGATCCCAAATTCGAGTACATCCTGGAAAATTTAGCAATTTAGTGAGACTCAATTTACAAAGTTGTTTTTTAAAGGACTGGGATGTGGCTCAGGGAGAAAGCCCGAGCTCACTCCCCAGTCTTACTGGGAAACCAGGTGCTGATGCAGGAGGGAACCGACCTGTCACTCTCTTGGTCTTGGCTCTTTGTGCCCGGGATGGATGAATTCAGTCAAGTCACATGGGCCGCTCAGAGTGTAGGTAGAGAGAATTAACACTTTCAAGTGAGAAGACAGGCACCTGCCCCGAGTGGGAGTCTGGACACATCTCCTCAAGAGTCACTGTTGAGGTCTGAGGAACTGGGGCAGTTATAATGTAAGCAACATTTCAGTTAGAAGTTACTTAGGTGCCTCTTCCTGGTCCTTCTCAGATGGTCAGTGTTTCCTCAGGGCCTTTGATCATGTAAGACACAAACAAAAGTTAAGTTTTGAAATTAAACCAGGCCCCAGCCCAAGGCAAGAGGATCTTTAAAGAACATCTTCTTCCTGTATCAGCAGCTGTGGCAGCGAAGAGTGCAGGGTGCCTTGCTCTGGAGTTAGATGTCCAGGTGACCAGAGAGCAGAAAGAAAATCCAGAATGTACAACATTAGATGTCATTGTGCTTCAAATGGCATGGTGGGATTGCTTCAGGCCTGAGACCTAACAGATGATTATGAATGTATTATACATTGAATCTTTCTTTAATTAGCTGGCAATATACTCTATTTGGGGAGCCCTCCCTCCCAAATGTCCCTCAGGCCCCATAATAAGTGTCTAACACCAGTACTGAAAAAGGAAAGAAAGAAGAGGAAAGGAAAGAAAGAAAGAAAAAGAAAGAAAGAAAGAAAAAGGAAGAAAGAAAGAAAGAAAGAAAGAAAGAAAGAAAGAAGAAAGAAACAGAAAAAGAAAGAAAGAAAGAAAGAGAATTAAGTATAATAGGCACAAAATTCTAGTTTGATGGACTGTTGGTACATTTTTCCCAGTAAGCTGTTACCTCCCTCTTAAAAGAAATATATCAATTCTCTGTAAAAGTAATGTGTGTTTGAATGTTAGTGAACAGGATCCTGAATGCTCAGTTTTATTGTTTTTTGTCTCACTATACAAACCGACCTCAAAGGATGGTGTTTTTCTCCCCATCATATCACCTCATCTGAGTGTTGTTGCTGATTCCACTCAGATGTTGAAGCTGATGATACTCTGGACAACTAGACAATTAGACAACTGGAGAGAAAGTTTGAGGCACACGGAGATTACAGGAAGGGCCATGAGATGAGGCCTGCCTTGGGCAAAGCAAAGGAGAGGGCTGGGCCTGTTGGTGACCAAGGTGGGGCTGAGGGATCTCTGGCGTGTGAACTGCAGACTCTGGGCTAATGTTTCCTACAGGCTCAAGTGAGAAGGTGTAAGACACACATTCTCATCAGCCCGTTCAGATGTGAGGCAAAAGGAGAACAGGAGAGTAGAGCTTAAAAGGAAAGAAGCAACCTCACATCCTCGAAGAGGTCAGGCTCTTTATTACAATGGTAATATTCTAGTGATAAAATTCTTAATTATGTTCACATAAACTCAGCATGGTTATATTAAGGGCGTGCAGCACAGACTTTTCCAGGTTTGTGCTGCTGCACAGAATACAACGAGCAGAGAACAAATTTCAACACCAGAACAGCTGCATCTCATTACAGAAATGAGACCAAAGTTTAAATAATGGTGCAGTGGACATAAATAAGATAAATGTTCAGTAAAATAGAGGTGGCATTTTCTCAGATACACTTGTGTTGCAGCTTTATAATTAGTCACAAAAACTGGTAGCAAAGATTCCCTCTCGTTGTTCTGTGATTTTCAAAATTAAGAGGTTAGTTGTCAGTGTTTACTTCTCTGATTTTAGCAACTCCGTGCTTCGGTTATTTACATAGATTTTGTAGATTTATTTATTTATTTATTGGTGCCTGGAATCAAACTCAGGACCTTGTGCTTACCAGGCAGGCACTGTATAACTGAGCTATATCCCTGGCTGTAGAATATTTTTGAAAACATTATAATTTTAAAAATATGGAGTCTTCCCATCTGTAGACCTAACATAATATTTGTCATCCTTTTAGAGCCCTTCTGAGTGATTTGTCATGTTCTGAATTCATATTTTCATTGTCACTTGTTTTTAAATTTTAAAAGATTTTGTGTGTGTGTATGTGTATACATGCTATGATGGATGGAATTTGTCTCCATTATATTTTTAAAATTGTTATTATATACATTCAACTATGTCAGTGATATTGAATATATTTTTTGCTTGCTCTGATAAGCTGTGGAAAGTAGTACTGGAAGTACTGTGTCTCATTTCTTTCCTCATAGCTTATTCTCCTGCATTTGCAAGCAGATATTGATGTACCCTAAAATAAAATTATTGTTATCACTTTGATTGGAATCGCTTGATTTTTATGAAAATTTAGATACTTTTCTTGACTAACTCATCAGCTTCGACTTTCAGTCTTGTATGATTTTGATGATAAACTTCATCTTAGTTTAATAAAAATGTCTTAAGTGATATGCTATCAGTTATATCAAAGGTATTATCTGAAGTGAGATTTTGAAAAACATTTTCTAAAGAAAATATCCAATTTTATTTTACTATTTTTAATAATTTAAATTTTTATTTTTATCAATAACTCACAAATTTTAGACAAGAAAATTATTATTATGTTAATGTAATCAATTTTAAAGTGCAGATAACAGAGTGTCAGACATGTTAAATAATTTAGGAAGAGTTACACAACTAATTAGGCCTAAATATCAAATTCTTTGACTTCTAATTAGATCTTCTTTGTTGTATACCATTTATGATTTTCATTGTTCATAGCATTAGTTCTGTTTTGTTTTGTTTTTTAACATTCCTGTCAAAATCACTTGGCTAAAGAGAACACATCCACTGTAAAGTCATGGGAATAAACAGCATGTGTTAATATTAGATAAATCATATCTAAATTTTAATATTTATTTTGGGTGTAATTTTTCATTAATTTCTCAAAGGTACATTGACATAAATTTTAGGAAAGATTTTTATGTTGTATAAGATACATTTTTGATACTACGTTACACAGAGCAAGTTTTCAAACTGTTTTAACTAAGTAAGTGGGATCCACAGACGCTGAGCTGCTCTGGAAGTGGGGGTGGGATCTCTAGAGCTGCTCCCCACTGCAGTGGGTCAGGGGATCAGCATTTGGAGCCACTTTCCTGGACATTAGAAATTAATTTAGCCAGAGAGAACTGTGTACCTTTTCCTTACAGGTAGTGGATTGGTGTCACGCCCAGACAACTTGAACAGCCTATTTTTAGTCATAGAACTATTCATTCCACAACCCATAAATATTCATATAAAAGTGATTGCAATGCTATACTATACTACAAAATAATAAAAAAATACAAAGGATAAAAAAATACTAAATGAACGTAAAGTTAAACTTGGCAAACCTTTGTGGCTGGTGGGAAGTAGACACGAGCGAGGAGGGTCATTGTACAGGACGACTTTCACTACTGCAAACAGAATGACTGTTATTTATTGGTTCAGTAGAATCTTTTCCCTTTCATGGGACCTTAACAAGGAACCTATTCATTGAGACCTGCTTTCACTTCCTTCTGAGGATTTCACAGAAATGTGACATCGCCTTGTGATCAAACTGATGCTTAACTCACACTGCTAGAGCCCTTTTATGGTGGTGCTTTTCTACAGAATTTTGCACTGTTTCTCACATTTTACACCTCTCCCTAATCTCACCTGAGGTGAGGATCTCCTTTGCCTTTCTCTGCTCTCCAGACAAGATCTCTGTAACCTCCTGCTGTGATCACCCATAATCCATCAGTGGAGAATGAAAGCCAGAGCAAGACAGAGAGACAGAGACACAGAAAGAGACAGAGACAGAGAACAAGACAGAGAAAGGAGAAAGGAACCACTGGCTCAGTTGTGATCATGTGACTTTTAGGGTCATTACTAGTATTGGAAAACATGCTTGCTTATCAAGTTAAAATGTATTAGAAATATTTGGTCATTTTATAGCACACTCACAAAACACATTACTTACTAAATTTTACTAAATGAGAAAGGACCCTTCAACTTTATAAACACAGTGAAATAAAGTCTTAGTAAACATTTTTCATTTTTTTTCCAATTTATTTTATCCATAGGGGAACAGCAAACTTTTGCTTTTTGGAAACTTATTTTTCCAACTTTTGTGATAAATTATCCTCAACCTTGGATTTTTCTTTTTTTATTTTTCTTCTCCCTGTACTCTGTATTTGATGTCCACAGGTATTTTACATCAAATGAGTAGGATAAAATCCAAGCTAATTTATCTGGTATTTTTAAAAAGGTTACTCTTACAGCAATTTTTCTGTCAAATTTAAAGGGCATTTGGAAATTATTTGTATGTGTTATTCATTCTATCAATGTCTCATTAGCTTATTTTGTTTAGAATGTGCTGCATCACAAAAAGATACAAAAACACCCACTCATGCTCACAGATAATGACCATTCATTGCCACCTCACCAGCATACATTTTTGCCATGGCTCTGTTTTCAAGGTTAATCTGAGGATAAATGAGAAAACAAGGAAACTCAGAAGCACTGGAATTTTCTGAAACAAGGGAGGTTAAATCTGGGTGATATAACCAGGGGTTTCTCTTAGAGGGTTTATTTGCTTAAAATATCGACCTCTCCAGCTCCCTGATACCTCCATGAGGGCAGATTTCGCTGATTATGCAGCAAACAGCTCATTAAGAGTATAGCATAAAGAAGATAAATTACAAAGTCAAAAAGGCAAACAAGGTAAGCATAGGCTGCAGCAAACTAAAAGCAAAGTCCTTGATTTATTGTTTTTGTACCTTGTACAGCATAAGTACAATAAATCGCTTGGTGACTTAATATTATCAAGGAAGGAAGACCTGGCCTGCAATGGCCATGTGAGTAATAATTTGGAATAAGAAGTAAGAAGACAATAAAAGGTGGACCAGTATTCAAATGTTTAAAAAATTCTAGGGAGAATATTTTTCAATATACAGTCATTTTCCTTCCCTATAAATGAAGTACTATAACAGGCAGGTAATTCTCTGATGTAATTAGGATATACTATTGAGGTAGATGTGTGACTGAAGACAGCAAAAGCTCTTATAAAAAGAATCCTGGGTTTTGGTAGTTAGAATTTTATGTAGTAGAATAAACCACATTTATCAACCAAGCTCCTACAGTACTTTCCATTTGAAGATAACTGCTAATAAAATCTACTGTACTTAACTCAGTCTTTAAAATCTTAAGTTATATTTGGGTGTAATGAACTAACACATTGGGTAGAATTTATTTGCAAGAATCATCCCTATGTTGAATATGCAGCAAGTGAGGCATATAGACAATGGAAAAAGAGTATGAGACATTCTACATGGCTAGGCAGGTCCGTCTTCTCCTCATCAGTTGTACCCATTCCATTTCCAGAGAAGGTTTTGCAGGTTTACTTTCCACACAAAGAAGCATGTATATTAGAAAGAGCCTCAATCTGTTAAGAAAATGTAAAGCTTCAAGATACTTTCAGAGAGCCACGAACCATTAACCCATAAGTCCTATGCTTATTTACTAAATAATTCCTTGGTCTGGTATATCCTGCTAGAGAGATAGTACACAAAAAGACTTTCTCTTAGTAAATCTTACCACTCTATATACCTGAACTTACAATTGACAAAGACATTAGAGCCACTTGCCCTCCTAAGCACCTCACACACTATAAAAGGAGTTAACAGATCCTAGACAAATTGCTTTACCTCCTTCTTCCCAAAGAGTAATTACTGAGAAGCAACTGAGTTGCAATTTGCAAAAAACATCTTCTACAACCATATAAATATTCATAAATGTAATGAATTTTTGAAAATCAGATAAACTTTAAATGAAAAGAACACTAATACTATGCCTGCAATGAATTATATTAGAAAGCCTCAAAAACCATAAAGGAAATTTAAATACAGGTAATGATGATAATAGTAATAAATAACCCCTCCATTATCTGTATAAGCATTATATATGGCAAACATGTACTCATAAGAAAGTAATAACCTCCCACCATCTGTCAATCACTCTTCTATATCCTTTACCTGATTACACCACCACCACCACTACCATCATCATCATCATCATCATCATCATCATCATTATCAACATCATCTGGTCATCTGATGGGCAGGTATTATTCTCTTTCTCATTTATCACATGTAGAATTTCAGGTACAGAGGAATTAAGTGACGTAGCCAGACCTACACAGCTAGGAGGATTGGACACTACAGGTGCCATCCAGGAAGTGTGACCTCTTCTTTCGACTGCTGCATCCAATACGAAAGGGCACAGGCATCAAATTCAACTCATGAAATTATCAGCAACACTGGATAAGAAGGAGGCTGATTAAAAATAATAAGATTTATTCACTCATTATAATATTGCAAAAATGAAGTGGATTAAATATTGCAACTTATAAAGTAGAAAAGAAAGCATCACTTCATAAAAGTTTCTCTAAGTCCCCCTGGGAGCTCAGCATCCCGTAAGAGCCCAGGAGGCTGGATAAAGTAGGGGAGGCAGCACGGGGCCAGCCGGAGGCTAGAACCAGACTCACAGGTCAGCATCCTTATCATAGAGGTGATAATCACAGCAAGTTACAAAGTGAGATAATGGCTTGTCCAAATTCATGTGATTATTAGGCCAAAATTCTGAGCCAGATAGGCTCTAACATTGAGACAACTCAGAGCGTGATGTTGCTTTGCAACATCCAAAATAATATGAAAGCTGATAAAGTGAGAAAAGGATGGTAAACAAGAAGGAGAGAAGTATGACCTACATTGCCATCTGTTGGGGAAATGAACATCTGTCATCCTGAATGAAATATGAAGCTTGGAAATTCCCAGTGATTCTCAACAGCTAGTACTACTAGTTAAGAGGGAAAACACTTTTTAAACCTAATTTAGCTTTGTCATGCACATATACATATATATATTTGCAATATTATTATTTTACTCTCTTAACTGATACATAAAAACATACAACTGTACATACTAATAGGGTATCTTGTGGTGTTTTGATGTTTCGCTTTAAATATTGTATAATGTTTTAAATCAGGTTAAACATACCTGTTTCCTCAAACATTTGTCACTTTTGCTAAAAAAAATTCATAAGCCTTTCTTTTAGCTTTTTGAGATATACAGTATATTACTGTTGTGAACTGGAAAATATTTACAGGAAAGGAAAATGGACCTTCAATCATTTAGAAAACAACAATTTTAAGATTTTGAGGTATAATTTTAGAACAAAGCTGAATGGAGAAAAACAAACCATAGTTTCAAAACTTGTCTGCAGAGCAGATGTAGATGCTCTCCAGACGCATCTTGTATTTTAACTAATGTATTCAGGCAAGCCACAGGCAATATGGCAAAAACTCTAGCTGAGTCTTTAGTCTCACTGCTGCATGGTGTCATTTTGAGCAACTATTTGACTCTTTGGGCATAAATTTCCAAGAATGTATGGGAAGTGGTTGAGATAGAATTAAGTGATTTCCAAGATTATTTTCAACTGTACTCTATGCTGTTTACCTCTTAAAAATAACTTGTCATAATTTCATACTCGAAATGTTTATAGATGGAGAGTTTCATTTTCTTTCTTTCTTCATTCGTCCTTTATTTCTTTTTCTGTACTTTTACATGTGTATCTATTCTCTCTTTTAGGGTGGAGTTAATGGCTTGACTGGAGAGCTAGAATTTGCAGAAAATGGAGGTAATCCCAATGTCCATTTTGAAATTCTGGGAACCAACTATGGAGAGGAGCTTGGCAGAGGTGTTCGCAAAGTAAGCCAACACCCACTTATAAATGTGGCTTTCTTTCCTATGCTATTTATGGTTTTGCTTGATTGCTGTGTATGTAATGTGCTCACAGTACACTGAAGTTTGTATTAGAGTTAGAAAAAGAAAGTGAGGCAGGGAGGGAGACAAAGAATAGAAATTAAACATTGAAAAGATATTGCATACTTGCCGGGAGTATTAACCAATAAATTCTCTTTGGGCCTTAGAATAATTTAAAGAAAGAAAAAGTAATCTGATATGCACCTAGTCAACTGGTATTATCTTTTATTTATTACACTTTTCATAGAGTAGTGAATTTAATATTTATACAATGCCTACCCACTTTTTAATTTGTAATATGTACAGAAACAGAGTAAGACCTTGGCTAAATTTCATATAGTAGGACAGAAAGTACACTGTAAAATATGACATAGCATTCATTTTCTATGCATGGCATTAATAAGCAGAAAATACTTTCAGGAAATGAACTCTTGTTATGTACTACAGATCACAAATAAGAAATAGCTAAGTACTAGTAAATATGTTTCAGTCATATGTAATATCCCAGGACAACATCTTTCTCAAGGAGAAACACAAGAGCCTTTAGAACAGTGACTTTTTCATAGATTGGGTATTCCATTTTTATATATTTTTGAAGGGGAAAACCTCAGGTCATTTAATTTTCTCGAGCTTATCACTATGCATTTCCACTGAGTGAGACTTGATAGCTCTCCAAAAGGTATTTCTTTCTGTGTGAGATGCAGAAAAGCCTATATAAAATGAACCAAGGAGTTACTACTATCAGCAATAAAAATTTTTCAGTACATAAATTTATACTGAGTTGAACCTATCTTAATGCATTTTAATTTTTGCTTTGTAATAAAGAGTATCAAAAGTATAGAAAAATTCATACTGAACAAGATGATTTAACGAATTATTTTCAAAGAAATAAGCATTGCTGTGATCAAGAAATAGAACACGCAAGATGTGTTAAACATTTACATGCCACCCTTACCTTCCTGTTATAGTATAATCTTTAGTCCAGATTTTATCATAATCTGCCATGATGCACATGGTTCTCAAAATGTCCAGGGTGAGGGCCATGAAGGGTAGCAAGAAGGTGAAGATATAAACACAAGAGACAGAAAGCTGGGTCAGGTGGGGCCCTCTCTCTTGATGGGAGGAAAGGCTCTACCTGACCACTGCAGTGTGTTTATTTATACATTTATCAACTTAGTGTCATGTAACACCTCATTGCCTAGCAATCTGCTTGCATGGCAACCTAGGGGCTTGGTGGTCTCTGGACTGGAGCAGCTTGATCACATGACCTGCCTCAAGTGCTCTTGGATCTTGGGAGCAGCCTTGCTTCAGCTCTGCATGTGGGATCTATCTCCAGCTTTAGCCACTCTTAACATCTCCCCTTTTATGTTTTTGTAGTTATAATTAGTGTGCATTCAGTTGAAGTTAGAGGAGCTGTGTTTAGAGAACTTCACAGACAATTGTTTTTCTTTTTCTTTTAATTTTAGAACAAAAAAAGATACAGAATTTCAAAACAAAGTAATAGATTAACAATGGCTAATATATTGAATATTGTTATCTTCAAAGTAGTTGCTCAGATTAAAAGACTTAGGTATGAAAAACGATCAAACAATAGAAACTCAAATCTTTCTTATTGATGAAATAACAGATTAGTACTATAATTATTTATCATATACATAAAATATTTTTCCTTATTTCTTTTCTCTTTTCCTCCTATCCTATTTGTTCTTTCCTTTTGAGCAGTTTCTCCCCCTTTCACTTTACCAATATTTACTGTATATTTTAGATATTATTTATTCTTTCAGGTTTTTTTTTTTGGTACTGGGGATCGAACTCATGACCTCGTGCTTGCCAGGCAGGCACTTGAGCCACTGAGCTAAATCCCTGGCCCTCTTTCAGTTTTTTTACACCAAGGAGACAATACAATATTTACACCTATGAGTCTGACTTACTTCACTTATGAGTATGGTGTCAAGTTATATCCAGTTACCTATAAAAGCCTCACATCTATCCTTTTTTATAACTGAGTAATACTCCACTGTATAAAAATGACACATCTTTTCTATTTATTGCTCAGTTGATGGGCATTTGGGTTGTTTTCAAGATTTAGCTATCAAAAATTGTGCTGCTATAAACATGCATGCACATATATTGCTGTGGTATGATGTTTTCAATTCTTCTCAAATAAACCCATGATTCTCTCTTGTGATTATACTTTTCTGCTGGATATTAAAGACCAAGTTTAAAGGATACCTGTATTAATTAAAATTATTTTTTGCTATTTATCATGGTCAATTCAGTGTTCTCAGGAATTACCTTGGAACCATGCACAGGACCTCTTAGCACTTCTGTTATTGTCAACTGTCTAGTGACTCTCCTTAGACACACTGCACATCATGGATCATTTTCCTCTGTGGTACCGTAATTTCCTTGGTCAGAAGACCAGGGATTCACAGAGTTGTAGGATGTCTCATGTCCTGGGTGCTTACTGACCTCAGAGGGCTGCGGCCAAAATATTGTCCATCCTCTCAGCCCATCTCTGTCTCTAGTTTTTGGTCTCCAAATATGAGTTAAACATTCAGAAGAGAAGGTTAATGACATTCATTATATTGAGAGCAGTAAGTTTAATATTATACAAAATAGTACTATTACTTTCTACCAACCATGTATGTCCTTGTACTTCAATCTTCATACAATATTAACAGATAATAGTTACATATTTTACACAGAAAATTAGAAATCAAAACTTTACATAATACTTAGCATGACTTCATGATGATGACATTTTTGTAACACACCTGAATTTCCTTTTTGACACAAAATACCCCTTTTAGTCAATCATTCCTATCTGAAAAGATTTTACCTAACTTGTGGACCTGTAGTGGGATGTACATATCATAAGTTTTTGTTAAAAGCAGATATCTGAATCTGAAAGAAGAGTCTAGCACCATAAACAATTCCTGTTTTACATTTCAGAAGACCTGTACATCTGGAGGCATGAATACATTTAACATACTACAAAAACAGTAAGAATCAATTATCATAGCCATATGAAAACTTTTGCACCAGAGCATCTTTAAATAAAAAGCCTTATTGTCTGGAAAATTTAATCTTTTGATGATGATTAACATAAATTTGTCATAGTAATATACTCTTAATAACTTTTATTGAGGTGTCTCCTGTAACACTATGGAAATCATTAGGGCTTCCTGTTAATGAAAAGAAAGGCTGGGATAACTTCCCAGACAGCTACTCTTTTATTCACCAAAGGGAGCCTTGACAAATAATTCTTCAAGCCCAAAAGGTCCTCTTAATTACCTTAGAAAACTTCTAATGACTTCCTTTTTGATATTATTTTGACAAGCTGGCAGCCTGGGTGGAAGCATACTTTTTAAATTTGTAAAACTTTCATGTAGCTTTCAGCTCAGTCATCTCTGTACACTCTGCCACCTACTCAGACCCTTGATTCCCATTTTTGGTTACCATATCCTGGACATTCTGGGTCAGTTCCTTTAATAAACGTCAGGTCGAGTCTCACCCCTTCCTTGTCTGTCACTTGTGGGTGGTCTCTGAGGCACCACTGTGATAGGACTGAGCATCAGCTTCTTGAGAGGTGGAATCAACTCCTTCTCTGAGTCTGGATCCATGATATAGCCAGACAACGTGATGTAGCATTCAGGCTATTTACTCAGCATTCTCTGGAATGACACAAGCATACCCTCTGCTCTAAATGAGTACTGGGCTGGGTCCCTTCCATTGTCCAGTATAAAGATTTTTCCAAAGGACCCTTCCTAGCTTTTTTCTTTTACCCGATTGATTTATCTTTTTGTTGTAGTTCCTTCCTAGTAGGATTTTAAAAGTTAATAGTATATACTGCCAAGTGAAGTCTATTATGATGTGTGAATTTTTTGTAGGGAAGCATTTCCCCTTTTGTTTTTGTAGTTGAATTTTGAGCATATGGTGAGCATGTTTAACACCTTTTAGACCTGGAGGATTATAAGGAATTCTCATGGTAAGGGAAATATGAGAAGTTTTACAGAACATTTGGAAGGCAGCACTCATATAGGCTGGGCCATTTTCAGTCTTACTTGTAGGGGAAAAAACAAATCCCATATTCTATATCCATGTGCCCAGGGCTCCCACTTGTTACTCCTACCTCTGCTCCTGCTTCATCACCTCTGCAGTCACGGACTCTTTTTTTTTTCCAGAAAGCTGCTGCAGCTCCCAAAGCCCTGAGCCAAGTGCTACAGCATGGGCAGACCAGCAATTTAAAGGCTCACAGGGGCCTCAGTGGAGTTCATACTGCAGCACATGTGAGGCAGGGCCACTAGGCTTGCAGCCCTGTGCCCCCACAGTTGAGACAAGTAACCTTGTTTTTTCCCTTTCCTCTGGGTTGTGGGTGCATATCCTTAGTGATAGCTGCTGCTGAGGCAGCCTCCTGTATATTTGAGGGGCCAATGTCTGCACAAATAGAAATCATTTGAGACAGTATAGCCCATTTTGGGTGGACTCTTAGAACCTCTTTACAGCATTTATATGCATTTTCAAAAGCCAACTGTTGAACAATTAACTTGCTAGCCTCTATATCATTTACAGTCCTCCCACTGGCCTGCAGTAAGTGTGCCATAAGGTCTTGAAAAGGTTCATCAGAACCCTGATGAATGAAAGTAAAATCAAGGAACGTCTCACTCTTTGAAGGAAACTTCCTCCAAGTCCTTGTGATAGCTATTTTAATTTGTTCATATACTTGCAATTCAAAAATAAGTTGATTATTTGTAACAGCAAGGGCACTTTCTGTGGTTAACATGTCCTTTGTAATGGCTACATTGTGAATGGCATTGGAAAAGGACTGATAGGTGCACAATTTAAAAAAATTCCTTCCACAGTAAATAGTCCCAATCCTCTGTATTTAAACATGCTTTAGTTATTCCTTTCCAATCATTTGGGCTCATAGTTTGATGTCCTATGAGCTCTATTGAACCCAAGGTAAAAGGGGCTGTGGGTTATTGGGGACTCGAAGTTTAGTAACAGGGTCAGTATGTTAAAAACCCTCCATGGACTCGTCTGCCCATCTGGCTTCTTTTAGCATTAATTGCAAGGAAGAAAGAGAAAGTTTCTACTCCCTGCGAGGTGAAGTTATAACCTGTGATGCAGCAAAATTTCTCTGAGCTGAAAAGGTGTAAATTTCTGCTTGTGGCTCAGTTAAAGTTATGGAGTGTTGTGAAATGGAATTCACAGTGAAACATTCCTCTAGTGGAGAAGAGTCCCTTTGTCCCCCAAAGCTCCTTCCTTGTCTAATTGAGCAAAGGTAGAAGAGTTAAGCTTTAATGAGTTGCTATTGCTCTGCCATCTTTTTCCCACTCAAGACTTGATTTTAAAACAGTGCTCTGAGCCAAATCCTTTGTGGTCATTGCAGCAAGATTATGACCATTAAAATACTCTCTAATCCAAACCCACAAAAAGAAAGTAAATACAGGAGTCAAGAATACAAGCATTTTTATATGTATTTGTGGTTCTTGAAGACCTGTTTGTCCTAAGTTTTACACCTACTGTGGGCCCAATATTGATGATATTAATGGGCTCACTACTTAGGTTATCAATACACCTCTCTCCCTTTTGTGTGCACACTTGAGGTGTCTTTTTCATCTGCCAGATAACTAATTTCCTCATGCCCCTGGTCCTTGTTCAGATGCCACTCTGCCACAGCCCATTCTGCTCTCAAACTTCCCAGGGTAAAGACCATGAGGGTGATGTGAAGGTGAGGAAATAAAGACAAGATACAGAAATCTAGGATCAGGTGAAGCCTTCTCTACCGATGGGCTGATTACTCAATCAATGCA
This sequence comes from Dolichotis patagonum, assembly GCA_004027295.1. NCBI lineage: Eukaryota > Metazoa > Chordata > Mammalia > Rodentia > Caviidae > Dolichotis > Dolichotis patagonum. Next base: position 54,756 of record PVJX010003259.1, on the reverse strand, counting down.
GTGTGTTACTTTATATGTTTATCAAGTAAATATCATGTGACACCCCACTGCCTACTAATCTGCCTCTGTGGCAGCCTAAGGGCTTGGTGTTCTCTGGGCTGGAACAGTTTATTCATGTGGCATGCCTAGAGTGCTCTTTGTTCTTGGGACCAGCCTTGCTCTGGACCCACACCTGAGATAGATCTCTGTTGCAGCAGCTCCCAACAATGATTAGTTGTGACTTTCTTCCCCCGCTCCATGGTCATTTTTGAGGCAGGGGTTCAGTATATGGTTCAGACTGGCACTAACTTTGTAACACAGGCTGGCCTCAAACTCACAGTGATCTTCCTGCTTCAGCCTCTTGTGTACTAGAATTACAGGCATGTGCTACTATACCTGACTAAAATATTTTCACACATTGATAAAGGTATGAACTAGAGAATATAGATAAATTATTGTTCCAAAAATCTGAATTTATGTTTCATTTTGTTCTTTTTGGTACTCAGTATAAATTTTATCATGTATATCTGCATCCTTAGTTGTTTTACCAGTATTTTATTTTATGAGTAAACTCAATATTGCATGTATTATATTTCTTGCTTCTGTTAAAAAGTATGTTTATATTATTCACTTTTGGTGCAGTTTATTAATTTCTATCGGCGTACTGTTTTTCTGTTGTTTAAATGTGTCACTCTTTAGTTTCCATTTTTAGACTACTACACACAATGCTATTATAGTCATTTTTGAACAAAGCCTCTTTGATATATTTGTTCTTGAAATTAGTGATGTGTTTTCTGTGCAGGAGTAGACCTTCAATAAGTAAGCCTATATTGAGCTGTACTTTGAATAACATCAAGCCCATTTTCATGGGAACTTTCAGAGCACTAAAATGTTGGCATATTCTCATGGCCCCATGTTGTACTCAAATCTTGGATTTGTTAGACTTCTAAGTTTTTATTAATTTGTCGCTTAAAATATATCTTTTTCTCTATTTTCTGGCTGTTTAGTTTTCTTTTTGAGTGACTTGCCTTTTCAAGTTTTTTGATTATTTTGGGGAGAGAGAAATAAATATATTTGTTTCTAAGAGATAAATAGATACAGATAGACATGAATGTTGATACTAGACTTTTGTCTCTTAATCATGAGTATCCTTTCCTTTCTAAAGATTCTCTCTTTTCATTTATTGAGAATCAAACTCAGGACCTGGTGTTTGTCAGGCAGGCATTGTGCCACTGGGCTATAACTTCGTAAGATTTTATTTTCATACCTTCGTAACAATGAAGTATGAAGTTTTAAATGTAGTAAAAGCATTCATTTTTTGCTATACAATTATTGAAAGTTTTTTTGTTGTTGAAGAAATTGTTTCCTTCCCTCAAAGTCATAAAAATATGCTCTCATTTATCTTTCAATTTAATTTTATCTTTTAGTTTGATGTCTTCTATCTAACTGGAATTTTTAATATTAAGGGTAACAAAAGAGGAAAATTTCATGATTCAATGTAGTATCATGTTTCTTTAATTGAAATATAAACACAATTTTAATCGTATGGTGACTTTTAATAACTATATTCACAATATGACTTCCATCCAGATGAAATTATAGGAGATTTCTATCACTCATAAAATTTCTTCCTTATTAACACAGAGATAGTTTCCTTTGTATCAGGGACCTGGCCAAGATCCTCTATCTCCCAAATGAGTGTACAGCAAAGGCTTAAAATAAGTGAGACAAGTGGTATGATTTTAGAACTCCAGTAAGATCAAGACTCTCTTGCAGAGTTTGCTGCTCTGGGGGCTAAGACAAGGAATGTCTCTGGGCAGCCCAAATTTATTTAGTTTTCAAACAAGGAAGGGAGTAGAGTGGAAAACGCAGGAATCCTGAGCAGGACCTTGGCAGTGGTTCAAGGACTTTTCCAAGTAACAGACTATGTTAATTTAATAGAAGTATCTTAGGAGAAAGTCTCCAGGTGACTTTCACTACGGAGTGAAATGCCTGCAGCTACTGTCTCTATCTTATTCACTGGGGTTGGAGCCAGGTGTCCTCAGCTGTGGCCTATCTTGCCTTTGAAGCATCTCTTTGTTCTCAGCTTGGCCATGCCCTGGTCATGCCGCAGCTTCAACAGCTCTCAACACCTTGGTCTGGACTTCATATAAACAGATAATGTGGTATATATTCATTTGCATCTTCTTTCTACCTGTGTATATTTGTATTTCAGATCTATATTTTCATTGTTTGGGGTTTTTTTGTTCATTTAATTGATAATCTTGAGTAGTTTTACATTCAGTGAATATAAAGTTAGCTAAAATTTTTATTTTCTGCATTTCTAACATATATAAATAACTGATATATTAAGTTGTCTTATTCATCATTTTAATTTTAAAAATTTATGTGAAAATTCTTGTGCATTTACTATGAATTGTTTTATTACCTACAATTAATAATAGTTTGTTCTGAGAGTTGGAGACAAGAGGACCACAAGATTGAGCCAAGCCTGGGCAATTTAGTCAGTTAGGCAGACTAGGTCTCAAAATAGAACATTAGAAAAGGGCTGAGCTGTTGTTCAATATGATGATCTAAGATTCAGTCTCCAGAGCCAAGAAAAATACGAGAATTTTTATTTCTTCTACTGTAACTTTACATATATTGCTTCTTCTTAGGACAGTATTGAAGGAAAATGATAGTAGCAGTATGATCAGATTATAGAAGTTCCATTTATTCCTGGAATATGTGTAACTTTTATACAAAATTAGTTGTGTGTCTAATTATATTTGTATTTGCATAAAATTATTTTACCTGCTGTCATCCTACTTAAAGTTTTCAAGCTGATATTTATGACTAGGACTGCCAGACCCTTACTCTGTCAGATTTGGATGTGAAGACTATGCTGACCTAACCTAAATGAGCTACTAATGTGACCATCTAGAACAGTGGTGGTGAAGCCATGGCACGTGTGCTGCAGCCAGCTGTTGGTTCTCTGAAAGCTCTAAAACGTTTACTATCTGGTCTAGAACCATGCCAGGTATATCAACAGATGAAACTGGTTGCAATTAATGAGAAAAGTCTAAGTAGAATAGTATCACCATGTATTTATATAGAAACAGTAAAAAATAAAAGGAAGGATGAAGAAGTTAACATGTTCAAGTGATAAATAGTCTAGGAAAGATGAAGGGGAGAAATTTTAGAACACAGAGACTTGAGTATATTTGAACACTCACAGACCACATCCAGAGAGAGGAGGAGATGAAAACTGTTTCTCATGGATAAAAGCCAAGAAAAATCAAAAAGGGAAGAAATAAAATTGGAACCAGAATTAGGATCCACTAATCTTAAGCATAGTGGATGTTTTTTGCAGAATGATGAGAGCGAGGGAAGGAAAAAGTAGGGTGTTTAGAAGCATGAGATGCTCAGAAGACTAAACATAGTCTTCATGTTTGGTTAAGGAGCTACAAGAACGTTTCAAAAATATATTGTTCGTTCCTGGAGAAGTAAGAGGTAAGATTACCTGCTAAGACAGAAATAGCATAAGAAAACGTTGGAGATAGTGAAGCTGGAGGCTTAAAGAAAAGAAAATGTTTGGAAATAATTGCTGTGGTAAACAGAGAGCTGACTAAAGGAAACTGGACGAATTGCCAAGTAGGGCCGTTGCTTCATGAAAACTTAAAAGTAAAGTCATTGCTGGAGCAATAATGCCCATGATTGTGTATGTCTGTCCAGCATTCTTCAGCAGCACGGATGCTTTTGAACTAACATAGGCTTGGCATTTCTCAGGTTCTCGTGTTTGCTTTTGTTGCTGGGAATGGTTGAAGTATGAGGTAATGTCTGGATGGGACATGGGTCGTCATGAAGATAGGAAGAGTCTCGGCACTTCTGCCAGTGGTTCAGCCAAGCAGACTATGGGCCTGTGCAGTAGCAGGATTAAGAATTTTAAAGCCAGAAGTGTTGTGTGTTGTGGGTTTTTGTTTGTTTTGAGAAAGATTTTCACTATGTACCTCAGGCTAGTCTTGAATTCTCTGTGTAGCCCAGGCTGGCCTTGAACATGCCGCACTCCTCCTGCCGGACTCCCTAGTGCAGGTGCGTGCTGCCACACCCAGCGGAGAAGGGTTGTGTTTGAGAAGAGGGTGGATTGATTCTGGGTGAGGGTGAGGGTGGCAGAAGTGGGCTATTTATATTCTTCTGAGACTAATGTGTCCGATGTAATCCTAAGATTAGCATATTTGCTTCATTCTCTGCTGAAGTCTGAGCCTATGGCTTGTTATCTCTACTATTAAGTTGACAGTGATTTATAGACATCAAATTGTCTGTTTTAATCTTAACAACTATATAATGGTTTCTGCAATTATTTGTTTATATATTTTATCCTCCAATTCCCCAAATGAGCTGAAGTACACCTGTGAGCTATTGTACAGATAGCATGTAAAAGGTCCTAATATTTTTGCAAAATGTTTATTCTGTGGTGCCTTTAAATGATTGGTACACAATTTTTGTGTGTTCTTGGTTAAAATGATTTAAACTTTTGCAGTTTTAATTCTTTATCTCAGTAACTTAAATGTTTTTCTTCTAAGTTGCAATTTTAATTTACAACTGAATTTGTACAATTCTTAATCTGGATTTCAAGTAATTATAAGAATACTATGAATTATTTTGTGAATTACCAGCTTTGTTTATAAATAAGACTGTTCTTTCATATGGGTCTCAACATATATAACAATATTTTCAAAAGTACTTGCCAGGGAAAATGTAACCATGCAAATAAAGGCAGTATAGATGTTCTACATGTGTGTCTAAAATTTTATAAAACGATTATGCTTCCAGTTTCTCCATATCTCAAAAAAAGTGGGTGGCTTTAAAACAGATGAGCTGTCACACTGTCAGTGTTTACTCTGCTGCCAGTGGCTGACTATGTACAATGCCTCCAGCCTTATCACCCCAAGCAGGACACTGTCAGATCTCATAAGCTAAGCAGAGTTTCATCTGCTCAGGAGTTTAACCAAAGACGCACAGTCCTAAATTTTGGACTATTCTCTGCTCTCTTGGCATTGGATGAATGAAGCTTCTATTTTTTGAATTGGGTGAGAAAATGAAAAATATCATTTAATTTTCATTGATTCGAATCAAAATGAAGAACTTTCTTCCTTTAATATTTTTATATATTCTTACTTTGTTTCATTAAAATGGCATATTGAAGGTATCAATACACTCTATATTCTTGAAATTAATTCAGATGCAACTTAAACCCAGTTGTTGGAATCATCAAGGTGTTCTGTATCTTTAAACTCTGTCCAAGAATATATCTATTCCTGTTTCCTTTCATCATAATACAGAATTTGTAATAAAAGATTGATTTCAACAATAATCACCTAAAACCAAAACAATGTAGCGTTAAGCAGATATAAAAAGTAAAGATTAAATTCAATGACTTTACATTTAAAGAATCATACCTTTTTCTTTAAAAGAGGAATTTTCTGTAATATGATTTTTGCTTGTCTGAATTTTCTTTGTTTGGTTTGGTTTGCCAATGCTGCTCACATTTTATTGTGAAGACTGAGTTCCAGCATTAAAATTTAATATCCCAGACTTAATGTCTTTGAACTTTATCACAAACAGGAAAATAAGGCTGGGGAAAGTAGATTAGAGCTGGTTTCACAACCAATCTTAATTCCATAGTAATGCTTAGTATCTTCATAAAACTGTTTTCTCATAAATTGATGAAATAAAATGGTACAGCAGAGATATTTTAGCTCCTAGGTACAATGAGTCCCACATAGGTTTGGAATCTTCACCTAGGTTCTCCAATATTAAATTCACAAATATAGAAGGCTACAGCTTTGTACTTTTGGGAAAACTTAATGTACTGTTTTTAAAGGGTTTTACATAGATTATCAGTGGTCCATTTTTATTGAACTCAAATCTTTACTGCCTTAACCTTAGTAACAAGAAAGAAAAATCTTACACTCAAATGGCTGAGAATATAATATTTTACTGATATTCTTCAGCATTTATCTGTATTCTCATTCTACACTATCTAAAAACAGCATTTCCTTATTCATATAACCTACTTCATGTTTCCTAATACCACTTTTTGCAAAACTGCTATTATACATGTACATATAATTATATATCATCTTATATATATGTATACATATATGTGTGTGTGTGTGTGTGTGTGTGTGTGTGTGTGTAATTAATTTTCTCTTTATACCCTGTCTTTTCCACTTCAATTCCAGGAGACAAATCAGTTTCGTTTTCCCTATGCTTGTGCCCCCATAAATGGTATATGGTAAATGCTAGTTAAAGTATGAATTAATGAATACAGATACACATTCGAGTACCCCAGACTCTTCACTGCTTCTATGTATGTAGTAGTAATGTTTTTCCTTTTTACAAATTAAAAATGACAGATACATGCACATAAATGAATTGCTAACATACTACTTTAGAGTGGGAGCATGTGATTACACTCTTTTCTTTGTATTCTCAGTGATGAGCAGAGTTGGTCACTGGACCACCAAAGACAGAATCCAGGAGTTGTAGTGATTATTCAGGAAGAAATGTATATGTAAGCTGTTTTCAAGAATTCATAGAAATTAGGAAAATTGTGGGTAGTTAGAATATTCTAAGCGAAGTGGAAGGACTTATAACAACTCATGTTCTTTATGAATACCGGTGTTTGTAGTTCAAGCTTCTTTCCTAAGTGAGCTGGAAATGTGTGTTAATGGGAAAAGTCACATAGCCTTTGCTCTCAGATGCAGCTGGGTTGAACTTCTGACAGGGTCACTTACTAGCTGTGTAATTTTAGGACATCTAAACAAAGTAAGCTTCAATTTCTTCACCTGTACTAATATCGCTTAGAATTGTTGTAAAGATTAAGTGAAATTATGTTTTTAAGTTACATAATGAAGGATAAAGTAAAATCTGTTTGCTGTAATTTATGTGATTTGTTTTCAAGCCAGCAAAAGAAATGCGAAGTCTAGTTACTACTCTGACAAGAAATTGCTTTGTGAGGTTGAGGAAGTAATTTCATTTCAGGTGTGACTGACAGAAGAGTATACAGTATTATAAGAGTTACAGGTTGAACACTAAACTTTTTGTTTTGTTTACCGCTCTTTTGACTACATGATTCGACAGATTGCTCAAAACTTGGAAGTATATTATATAGTTTTATGGAGTCAGACATGGTAGCACACATCTGTAATCCCAGATACTCTGGAGTCTGAGGCAGAAAGATCTCAACTTCAAGGCCAACCTGAGCAACTTAGGTCTCAACATAAAAATTAGAGGGTTTGGGACTTAGCTCCATGGTAAAGCTTTTGCTTAGTATGTAACAAGCACCTGGCTTTAATCCCTCCTGCGACCACTCAAAGATACAGTTATGTTGAAAACTAATAGCAGAGGAGCTGGTAGTAAAGAAAGCTTGCATAAAATCAGGCTTTATATGTTAAATTCATAATTGGAAAATCTGCCATCTTTATCTACTGTTGTATTTCTGATAAAGCAGTTACACCTTCAAAGGTTTATATAATAGAATTTGTAAAATACTATGAACCAAAAGGTATTTCCCATTCTCCTTTGTATATAATGTGCAGTTATAATAAATTTGAATCCATCACTCTTTATTTGTATGTCTTCAAGAAACTACTTTATTCCAGAGTCATGTGATCGATATTCAGTCTAATGCTTTATAGAATTTCCATTTAGTTAGATCCTAAAAAGTATCGATCCTGTAGTCCCCTGGAGAGTAAAGAAACTACACCCTCAAACAATACATACTGTGAAGCAGATCATTTCTGCTTCCAAAGAGCCCATCTGTCACCGTTACGAAGTAAACAGCTCTGTGTGCTGATATTTAAGATTACTTGGACTTTCTGGAAGACTTAGCTACTGCAAGTCAGAATAAGTGTCACTTCAGGTAAGCAGCATTCACTGCCTTTTGGAAAGAGGAAAAATTATCTCTTGTGATGGTCAAGATGATGTTAACTTCTCCAAACAGGCCAGCCATGCCTGGTACAGTATAATTCCAAGTTTTTGCAGCAAACAAAGCAAGTATTCTGGAGGAACTGCAAAGCCTGAATGCTTTGCTGGGTGCAGTTGTTAATTGTCCACTTGATCTGACATAGGGCTGCTCAGGTCTCTGGGTGTATCTGATAAGCCCAAAGGATCATGGTTAAGTTGAACCTACCATGGCATAGATGTCACTGTAGAATAAATTATTTTTTGTGAGTTTCAAACTTACATGGATAATGACTCCCTTTTTGACCCTTTATTACCACATCTATACATCATCGATTTGAAATAAAATTTGAATCAAATTCAGTCGTAGCAATGATCTCTTACCAGTGGAGTACCTAAATGAACAAATGCTTCTCAATTTTACATTTTACTAATCTAAATGCCTTTAATGAATATTTTTCTGCTAATGGATCTTGGACAATAATTAGTATCTGTGGCTAGAACTAGGAAAGAGATTATTCAGAAAGTACCAGCAAAACATACTGGTGAATCTGAGCTGGGCTGGAGTTTCTTATAAGGTGTGTGTGTGTGTGTGTGTGTGTGTGTGTGTATTTCAGAACTTGAGGTGAATTGGAGTCCTCTGAGTGCCCCTGTGGCTGCTACTCGGTAGAATGGGAAGGCATTAAACCTTGCTCTCTCCGCACCTTGTATAGTCTTGAACGAAACCCAGCAAATCCTGTGTATGGACTAGGGATGACTCCACAGAATCTCGGGGTCTCTGCATGAGCTCACAGATCCATAAACAGCTCCTGAGGGTGTACATGGTGATGATGTCTACTTTCCTTATAAAGAGTTCTTTATCCAAAGTGGGAAAATAATCCATGCCCCATGCCAAGTATATTAATCAGCGTTCTTCAGAAAAATGAAATTAATAAGAGGTAGATGATAGATAATCTCCTATTGGAATACATATGAGCATAAGTATATATCATATAAAGACTTATTATGAAAGATTGGTCATAAAATTATGGAGGCCAAAAATTTCTAAGATCAGATGTCTATAAGCTGCAGAACCTGAAATATGAGTGGTGTAGTTTCAGCCCAAACCCAAAGGTCTAAGAAGCAGAGGAGCTAATGACATAGGTCCTATCATATTTAAGGCATAAGAACCGAGTATTAATTCCCAGTTGGATTCCAAAGCCCTGGAAATCAGGAAACGTGGATGCTCAAAGTTAAACAGGGAGCAAATTTACTCTTCCTCCACTTTTCTGTTCTATTCAGGCCATCAGCCCCCTGGAGGAAGCCTGCTCACATTGGTGAGTATGGTCGTCTTCACTCAGCTCGTCGAACTAATATCTCACATTCTTTGCATTTTTCCAAGTTGAATTGTTCTGTAGTGTCTTCAGATATTTGAGTACATATTTCCCTTGGACTCCTATGGTTATCTGGTCTTCTCTATGGAGTTATGAATTCTACTTTTGCGGGAACTGGGTTTTATACAACTGGAATCACTGCAAAACTTGCAAAGTTCTGGACACAAAATCTAACAAAATTTGCTAGTAGAACTTTCATAACTCATTTGTGTGTGGGAGGAGTGGTGTCTGCCACTTGAAGTAATGATTATCATGCTTGTGTCAATGAAGAAATTTGAATTAAAATCAGGGTTTCATAACTATTGTTCTGCTGTCCAATTTTTGCTTATGTTTTCATTTTTCTGGCAATTTTCTGTTTCTTTTCACTACAATACCTGACCCACTACAACTAACCAGACAACACAAAGAATGTAGTCCACTTTAGATTGTTCTATGGAGACTGAAAAGTGAATGACGCAGCATTTGTTGATCTGTTCTTAATAGAAACTACAGTATTAATAGAGACTTTTATTGAGACTGGGTTGAGTTGGCCAGGAACTCTCATTCTTTTAAATTTCCACTACTAATTTTGGTACTTCAAGGATTTTTTTCTTGACAAAAGCTGGTGAGTTGCAATCAGAATGAGTAACACATATTGTTGCTGTTTCAGAAACCAAAATAATTGATCTAATAGTAATATATGTGATTTTATTACACATATAGAAAATAATAGCTATGCCAAAAACAAGAATATGGTCTTTGGCAACTGGCTTTCCATTCCAGGAAGCCTAGAGACTATTAAAATATGGTTGTAAGTTGACACCATGTTGCTCATTATAGTCCTAGGATTTCTTTAGGGAAGGACCTTTAAATGTACGTTATTTTTATTGAGACTTTAAACTCACGCCCATTCATATGATTCAGTGTGAAGGCCCCTTCTCAGTACCACAAAAAAGCAGAGAGAGAGAGAGAGAGAGAGAGAGAAAGAGAGAGACAGACAGACAGAGAGACAGAGAAACAGAGAGAGAGAGAGAGAAAGAGAAGAAACAGGAAGAAAGAGAGGAGAAAAGAAGTTCTTATTTACTCCATGACAAATATTTCTGAAAATTAAGACTTTTTCCCTTTTAATCTTGCCTTTTAAAGTATGTGTAACTTTATGACCTAGCAAAATGAAATTCATTTTTCTACCTGTGGAAAATTGAATGGCATTTCTTTGCTGCATGTTACTTGCAGGTTTCTGTATTAAGATGTTCTGTATCTAAAATTCTCTGTGTATCTGGTGGGAAGGAAATATTTCCACATATATTAGAAATGTGTGAGTAGTTACTGGGAATGAGTCTTTTTTATTTGTGATTTCAAGTAGAGTTTATTCTCCAGAATTAATATTCTGTTTTTTTTTCACTATAGTAGTACCTTGCAGGCTGATTTATATTCTTTAAGTTATTCTACTATCTATACTTCTTTTCCCTTCACTTCCTGTTGATTTTACTCATTATTTTGAAAAAGTGTTATTGTAACATTAAATTGTCAGCATATGCACTAGGTTCTTAATGTGTTTCCAGTAAATTCTCTATGGGTTTAATAAGTAATCCATCCAAGTTGTATGGCAGGCTAGATTTGTATAGAGTTATTTCCAATAGGAAAAGTACATGTTTGTAAATTAAAATGCTCTTTGAGCAATTAGAAGCACTTTTATTAATCATAGTAATAATTCAGGTGCAATAAAGGGCTTTTTCCATTTAGTGGTAGCAAATTCTGATTTTTAATAAATCAGTAAATATACCTTTTTAGGCTTATTAAACTTCATTATAGCAGTAAAATAGTATTTCTGAAGTTCTTTTAATAATTAAAAGTGAAACATGAATCTCACTTTTAAACATAATTCAACAAACAACTTGGATTGATATAGGCTGTGCTTCGAAATGTTTAATTAATAAAAGGAATGCATCTAGCTAAATATGATCACTCTGGTAAGTGACTTGATGCTCCTGAGGAGAAAAGCACTTATTTACCTACTGAAAATCATTTGAAGCATTTCTTAATCAGAAGCTATAGAAGGTTAAAATACTCTGGAGTACCTGAATAAAAGTGTTTTGTAGTTTAAATGGAAATGTATTTGAAATTCTTTGCTTGGAAATTTCCTCTTTTGAGTCTTTCAAGGTTGATATGAATCTGTATCCTGCATAGAAATGAGAAATCTTTCAACCTCACACTCCTGCAATTCAGAATGTCTGATTGTAGCCACTTGGAGTGATAATATGTTTTGAATAAGTGCACTTTCATTAAACAGAAGACAATGTCTTTTTAGGATTCTGAGGAGAAATGTCATATTTCTTCCACTTATGTGGAAAGTGCTGTATTAATATACACTTTTTGTTACAAAGAAAATTGCAAACTGATAATTATCATTCTTGGGTCAAACACAATGATTATAAAGCAGGGATCACTTCTCATCCTATGTGATCTTTATTTGTTAAAAGTCCTATAGTTCTGTTCCATCTTCTTAGCTTTCCATGATTCTGGCAATCTCAGATTCTTACAAACAAATCCCTGGATCCTAGATATCATTTGTTTTCTATCTGTTCTATTAGAATTAGATAAATTAGTTATACAACAGTCTCCTCTATATATTTTCTTTGTCTTATGACCTTATTGGTTGTATCTACTTGAAAAATGAAAATGTATTCATCTGTAAACACACTCTTTTTTTGTTTTTCAAGTAGGCATTTGTTGTCTATCCTAAACACTTTTGAGATACCCAAAGTTAGGGGAAATGAGCATTTGTGTGAGCAGCATCCCTCCCACACATGTGCACGGGCTTAGTAAGTAGAATGACTTGTCTGAAAAATCCTGAGTTTGTTAGAATTAAGTCAAGACTGCTAGTTAAGCACCCTTCCATTTCCTCATAGCTTCTTCTGGAAAATACTAACGTTTTTACCTCTTAGTGATAAGCATTATAGATGAGGGACTTTTTTCTCTCACCATAAGTATAGAACTAGTATCTGAATACATTTATAATTAGTTGCATTTTTTTTACAGTTTGCTGAATTGCAAGAAAAAATCTACTTACGATCTCACAAATATTTCTCACATTTTCCCTTAAAATAGCATCAATTCTTTTATGCATTTCTCTTGGAAACTCTCATTGTTTGATATGGAATGGTTTTGGCTACACTGCATCTTACTCTTGCATTTCTTCTCTGTAATTCCAATTTCTGTAGCATATTATTGAATTTTATTGTAAGCCAGAATTATGACTATGAATAATGTGAATAGCGTACAAAGTTACCAAAAGAGTCTCTACATTACTACATGTGGCTCCCTATGAAGTTTAATCATTTAATCTATATACTTTTTTCTTTGTATCCCTAAAAATAATCAGTAATAACATAATGATATAAAAAATTGGTGTCTCTCCCAGGAAAGTTCAAAATGTAAAATGTCAGTACCAGAAAATTTACCATTTTTCTTAAGGTTTCTTTCCATTTCCTTTCAAATATCATTTAAATCCTATTTTTATTTAAAGTATTTTCTTGTGTAGGTTCCTATATCACAATCTACCAATATGGGAATTATATGTGTGTGTTTGTGTGTGACACATGGACTCATGATTTTCTAGGCTACTTTTTCTTTTTTCATGTATTTAAATTTAACATTATTATTTTTACTCCGTAAATTTTGTTTTTGATGTTAGAAGTTGTATTTCCACTTATTTCTTCAAGACATTTTCCATTTTTTTAGTGGCAGCCACATTTTACATGCTTATGAACTTGGACTCAGTTTTATAACTGTTAAAGAGAAGTATATTTTGATTAAAAAATAATGGGGCACATGGATGTGAGCTAAAAAATTTATTGAATACATTTTCGTGTATCCTTTCAGTGCCCTCCGGTGGTAGTAATGGAGACCTGTGTGACTCTGTTAGTTTAGGTGTATGAGTTTTTGCATTCTTCTGGTTTTTACTCCACCTTTTTACAATGAGGGCTTGGCTGGGGCATTGACACCAACCTGTTTGACCTCTAGAGCCACCAGAATTCTAAGCAAGATAAACCTGTTTGCTCTGTGAATTACTCCAGTCTTAGGAATTTTCTACCAGCAATGTAAAACAGACTAAGATGCATACTATATTGATAATGTATGCAGGGAGGATGCACGGAGGTCCCCACAGGCCTAACTGGGCCATGCCCAGCGACCTTCAAGCAGGCTAACAGAGGCCTAAATTCAGTCCCTGGAGCCAAACGTACCCAGAGTTGAATCCCAGCACATGGGAAAGCTTTGCAACTTAACTCCCAGCCAGTAAGACCATGCCCAGCATCCTAAATACCGGGAGATGCAAGGGAGGTCCTATGGACCTAACTTGGCCACCCTCAGCAAACTCCAAGCTGCTATCAGGGTCCTGAATTCAGTCTTGAGAGCAGAACTTGCCTGAGTTGAATCCCAGCACACAAGGGAAACTATGGAATGTCACTTCTGGCCAGTAAAACCACACCCAGCATCCCAAATCACCAGAGGATATACAGGAGGTCCCTGCAGGCTTAACTGGGCCACCTCCAGTGACCTCCAAGCAGTTAGCAGTTGCCTGCAGTATGCCCTGGGAGTGATAAGTGGGCCAGGTGATTCGCAGTGCACAGGGGAAGCTTTTGAACATCATGTGAAACCCAGAAATATAGGAAATTGACAAAAGGAAAGAACAAAATGCAATCTCAAACTTCCAGCCCCACACAAGCAAGCCTAGGAGACATGGACATAGAAGAAAATGTAAGCCATGCACCTGAAATTCCTGAAATGATAACAACTGAAGTGAAGAAATAATTCTGGGAAGCTATACAAGAACTCAGATCAGAAATAATCTCCCAGGTAAAAGGAGAAATGACAAATGTAATGAAAGAAATGCTGAACACATCTAAAGAAGACATAGTTAAAAATTAGAGGAACAATGCAAAAAGATGGAAACTCTGAATAAAGAATATAAGAAACAAACAATGCATGAAGCAGTTTCAAAGAGATATACAGGAAATCAAAAATTCCATTCAAAGTTGGCAAAACTACCTCGATGAAAGTGAAGATAGAATCTCAGACCACTAAGATATTACAGGCAGTGAACAGGAAAGGAAAGATCTTTTAAAATAACAAGAAATCAAGAAATAACAATTCAACAGATGCAAGATGATGCAAAGAAAACAACATAAGATTGATAGGCCTTAACCAAAATGCTGACAACACAAATGATAGCCAGAGGCTATTTACAGAAGTAATAGCTGAAAATTTCCCAAAATTGAGAATGGAAACTGAAATACAGATCAGTGAAGCATATAGAACTCCAAATAACCATAAAAAAATAAAATTACACCCAGACGAATAATAATCAACACCCAGAAATCCAACATAAGAACAAAATTATAAAAGCTGCTAAAGAGGAAAGACAAATCACCTATAAAGGAAAGCCTATCAGAATCACAGCAGACTTCTCAACACAAACAATGAAGTCAAGAAGAGCCAGTGGACTGAAGAACTTCAGATCCTAAAGGAAACGACTTCCAACCTAGACTGATGTACTCTGCAAAACTGTCCTTCAAAGTGGATAGAGAAATAAGATACTTCCATGACAAAGAACAGCTGAAGAAATTCATGACCACCAAATGAAACCTGCAAAGAATACTGCAAGACATTCTAGATAGACATAGTAAAAAACTCCTAAGCAAGGCAAACAAACAGAGTAGAAAGGTAAAGAATCAACAGATAGACATAATATGTCAAAAGTAAACCAATATATATCAGTTATAACCATTAATGTAAATGACCTCAATTCACCAATTAAAAGAAACAGACTGGCAGAATGGATCAAGAAACAGCATCCAACCATATGCTGTATGGAAACCCATCTAACCCAAAAGGAAACTCATAGACTGAACATCATAGGATGGAAAACAATACTTCATGCAACAGGATCCCACAAAAAAGTAGGGGTAGCTATTCTGTTTACAGACAATGTGAACTTCAAACCAAGAATGATCCAAAGCGATAAAGAAGGGCATTGCATACTAGTTAAGGGAAAACTTCAAGAGCAAGAGATAACAATCTTAAATATACATGTACCAAATTTGGGAGTACCTAGTTATAGAAAACAAATATTAATAAAAATGATAAATCAAAAAGAAATAACACAATTATAACAGGAGACCTAAATACACCGTGCACACAAAGGGACAGATCAACTAGACAGAAAATCAGCAAAGAAATCACAGAACTGAATCATACCTGTGAACAAATGGACTTAGTGGATGTCTACAGAGTGTTCCACCCAGCAACATCAGAATATACATTCTTCTCAGCAGCCCAAAATGTTCTCTAAAATAAACCACATACTAGCCCACAGAACATGCTATGTAAATGCAAAAGAATTGAAATTATCCCATGAAGGTTATCAGATCATAGTGCAGAAATTCTCAATAAAATATTGGCAAACAGAATGCAGCAAATCATCAAGAACAATATTCACCATGACCAGTAGGATTCATCTCAGGAATTTAAGATGGTTCAACACATGCAAATCAATAAATGTAATCTACCATATCAATAAAGTCAAAAATAAGAATCACATGATCATTTCTATAGATGCAGAAAAATCTTTTGAAAAGGTCCAACACTTACTCATGATAAGAACCTTATAGAAAATTGGAATAGATTGTCTTTACCTCAATATGATAAAAGCTATCTAAGATAAACCAACATCTAGCATCATATTAAATGGCCAAACCCTGAAAGCTTTTACGATAAAATCAGGAACAAGACAAGGATGTCCATTATTACCACTCCTATTCAATATAGTACTGGAAATAATAGCGAAAACAGTTAGACAAGAGAGAGAAATAAAAGGAGTAAGGATAAGAAAAGAAGAAGTAAAATTATCATTATTTGAAGATGATATGATACTATACATATAAGACCCCCAAAACTCCATTGAAAGACTCCTAGATATAATAAATAAACTCAATAATGTAGCTGGATACAAAGTCAGCACTCAAAAATCAATAGCATTCCTATACACTAATAGTAAAATCACTGAGAGAGAAATGAGAAACCATACCCTTCACAGTAGCATCCAAAAAAATGAAATACTTAAGAATCAATGTAATAAAAGAAGTAAAAGATCTATTCAGGGAAAATTATAATACCCTGAATAAGAAATCAAAGAGGACCTCAGAAAATGGAAAGACATCCCTTGTTCATGGATAGGAAGATCAAACATTGGGAAAATGGCCATTCTTTCAAAATTGTTACACAGATTTAATGCAATCCCAATCAAAATATCACTAGCATCCCTCACAGATCTAGAGAAATCACTCCTAAAATTCATCTGGAACCAGAAAAGACCTGAAATAGCAAAGGAAATTCTAAGCAGCAAAGGCAAGGCAAGAGGAATCACAATCCCTGACTTGAAGTTATACTACAAAGCTACTGTGATAAAATCAGCACAGTACTGGAATAAAAACAGATCTGAAGATCAGTGGACTAGATTAGAAGACACAACTACACCTACAAACACACTCAGCCACCTTAGAGCCAAACACATCCACTGGAAGAAAGATAATCTCTTTAATAAATGGCACTGGAAAAATTGGTTGTCCATATGCCAAAGGCTAAAACTAGACCCATGCCTATCACCATGTACTAAACTAAAGTCTAAATGGATCAAAGATCTAGATATTAAAACAGAAACACTAAATCTGTTGGAAAATAAATTAGGTGGAAATCTTGAAGACATAGGGGTAGGTAGAGAATTCGTGGACAAGAATCAAACTGAGGGGCTGGGGATTTAGCTCAGCAGCATAAGCACCTGCCTTGCAAGCATGTGGTCATGAGTTCAATCCCCAGTACTGATTAAAAAAAAAAAAGGAATCAAACCGCACATGAAATACTTCACAGATTAAATAGAATAAATAACTGGGATCATGTCCTATTAAAGAGTTTCTGCAAGTTGAAAGAAATCTCCAGCATAGTGAAAAGAAAACCCACAAATTGGGAAAAAATCTTAGTGAATAGTGCCTGAGACAAAGGATCTCTGCCTAGAACATATAAAGCATTTAAAAAAAATCAGATCCCCCAAATTCAAAGACCCATTCCAAAAATGGGCATCTGAGATGAATACACACTTCTCAGATGAAGAAATATAAATGGCAAATGAATACATGAAAAAATGTTCAGCATCATTGGTCATTAGAGAAATGGAAATTAAAACCACACAGAGGATCCATCTCACTCCAGAGACAATGGCCAGGATAAAGAAAACTACCACCAACAAATGCTGGAGAGGCTGTGGGGAAAAGAAACTCTTCTGCACTGTTGGTGGGAGTGCAGACTGGTGCAACCACTGTGGAGGTCAGTCCTCCAAAAGCTGGGATTGGAAGTCCCATTTGACCCAGCTATTCCACTTCTGGGAATATTCCCAGAAGAACTGAAAACATCATACCACAGTGATATATGTGCACCCATGTTAATAGCAGCACAATTAGTAATAGCCAGATCTTGGAAACAACCTAAATGCCCATCAACTGAGGAATGGATAAAAAGATGTGGTATTTTTATACAATGAAGTACTACTGAATTATAAAGAATGATCACATTGAGATATTTCTAAGTAAATGGATGCAACTTGAAACTGTATTCATAAGTGAAATAAATCAAACTGACATGTGTAAATATCGTAGAGTCTCCCTAATGTAAGAGATGGTAAGAGCACATAAGATACAAAAAACTCAATAAATACAGTGAAAGGATAAGAATCTCTTTAAAGGGGGAAAAATAATATCTCAGGGAAAATGAAAAAGAGAAAGGTAGGAAAAAGAAAAAATATCTAAAATTATATAAACACACTTAGGATAGCTAAGATGATTGTACTACAAATTTTATATGTTCTTGGAACAAAATAGTTAACATTCATAGGATTGGAACAATTGTGCCTATTATTGTATGTTGATGTGAGGAACTCTTGAAGATCATTATATAAACTAACAACCTTAGTTATGCTCATACAACCTTGTTTTGAAGGCCTATATTGGCAGTGTTTTGGGCTGTTTGCTATTGTTGTTTATTTGTCTTTTTTGTTCCATTTTTTTAGGAATTTGTTTTGTTTTGTCTTGTTAGGTTTTGTTTTTCCCTCTAATACAGAAAAGACAGCTATACATGTAGAGACTCATACATGTGTAGAACTTCTCCTAAACTGTTTATGAGAGTCTATAATATAATGCACAATGAAGTGAACAGCTACTTTGAAGAAAAAGAGACACTAAGGTACCCAGTGCTGATTCTGTAGCATCATGATGTGAAATCCAGCAATACTATTATTCTTTGTTCAGAGTGATTTTAGTATGAATTGTATCATTTAATTTCAACACATATGAAGTTTGGACAGCTGTTTTGAAGAGAATGAGAGGCATTATGGCAGCCATTGTTCACTTCCTTATTGTCTGGTCTTGAAGACCTAAAATGCCTGCATCATCCTGTTCCAATCAGTTTTATACTATTTTGTTTTGTATGAATTCATTGTATGCAAATATATGGACAACTATTTAGAAGAAAACAAGAGAGAACATGATAGACAGTGATGATCTTCTGTTGTCTTGCTTTAAAATCTGTCTCTTACATTGTTTTTTTCTGATCTGCTTTGTTCTGTTTTGTTATGTTTAGTTTTACCCTCTTTAAAATAAAATTTAAAAAAATAAAAAAGATAATATATGTGGAGAGGCAAATGGGTCATATATGTTGTGGATGAATTAGTTTATCCTTTATGCTGTGGATTTATGACAGGCATACCCACAAAATAGTCTGCTACTGCTTTAGGGCTTATGCTTAAATAGTGTCATAGCATAATATATAGATTCATTCAGGAACATTAAAAGATTATGTCATACTTTCTTGATGAAATTATAATTTTATTACAGCTTCTAACTTGGAAGTAATTGATTCCTTTTAGTGATATGGATCAAGAAGAGAAATAGCAAAATAGTGGGAAATCTTCAAGTAATTTAACAATTTCATATAAAGGCAGTATAAATAGAAAAAGAAAAGTGATATTCTTTCTAGATGATTCAAAATATAAGAAAATATATTTAGTGCTTCACATCTAACCTTGCTTATCTGGTTTAGTTAGTGATATCAACCACAGAAACTACTACAATGATAAGAAATGTCCAAGAAATTAACAAAATTTTGATTATGTAATAAAGTTCGGTTATAGTAATTTAGAAATGATGAAAGAAAATCAGTTATGCATCCATTTACATGGCAATGAATGATGTATTTCCATAACATTGTGTATGAGGAGGGTTTCTGATAGAAATGAAAACCTATACTTTATAGTTTAGTCTGATGTTTTTGTTTTAAAGACATAGCATAATTTAGGAAATATATTCATCATTTTTATTTATAGAATGCTGCTTTCATAAATATCGAGATTGTTTCTGTAGATAGAAGTAATTTAATCATACATGAAATAAACTCAGGGTATATTTCTTATTTTTATGTTTTATTAACAATTCTGTTAATTTTAATCACTCACTAAGCATAAATATTAGGAACGGGATATTCCAATGCATTTTATATACCTTCATCTGATTTTTTTCCAGTTTTATTATTCTGAATACAAATTGCTGGATTTCACTCTGGCAGATTTCTTAGATAAATGTAACATATTTTAATCAGTTTCCCAACCCTCCTCACTTTCCTTTAATTTTGATGACAATTTATGAGTTATCTTTCCTGCACTCTATACCAAAACTACACCTTTTGCATGATAATATGGTATATGAGTCCCCCTGCCTGATAATAGCCATTCATTATTTTCTTTTTCCCTGATATTTTTCTTTAGCAAGGTAATAAAGAAAATTGAGTTCTCTTTGTTATTATTGCTATGAGGTAGGTTGACAACATATTTTAATTTTATTGAATTGTTACCTTTTAATATAAATATGTATACTCACTAATTTTCAGGCCACAGTTTAAAACATACACGTTTCATGGAAGAATATACTTTATGATTACAAAGATTAAATCTAATCATGTTTGAAAAGTGAAGTCTTTACTTTTAAAAAGGACAGATAATGGATTTTAGTTACCACAAATAAATTGGACAGCAGTAGAGAGGTCTGATTTCTCTCTGTCAATAAGGAAAGAAAATGGCAATCATAAAAACTGGCACAGACATTTCTTAATGCAAGTTGAGGTTCAAAAGGAACACAGATCTTAGAACCTCAAGGTCAAAGGATGCAATATTACAAATCTGCCAAAAATTCCTGATGAACTGAAAATTTAAAAACACCTGTGCTGCAGAATAAATAAACATAAGTAGTATATTTGAGTATAAGTATTATATAAGTAGTATAGTTGTATATGATGTCATATCAATATTCTTTTCATGTTTTTAATGGCAGTCATATGAGAAAGAAATAGTGTTTTTGTTTCATTCATAGGCATGTTTCAGATCTGAGATTCAGAGGTCTATGCAGTTAGGTATGGCTTCATGCATGGCTCCTTCTGAATGTGATGACAAGGTTTGGAGTGAAGACCGATGCTGTCCTTCTCCAACGCATCATATGGTGCTTGATAATTTGCTGTCAGTTAGCAGCACGCCGTACAGATAGCAGCTTGAAAAGCCGTCTGAACCTGGAGGATGAGCATTCTCGCTGTCACTGACCACGCCTGTGGAAGTGATGGCTCCACTCAGTGTCTTCCGTTTTCAGTGAACAGGGTACAAGTGGGTGGATGAGATAGGTGGGCAAGTCTGGTCAAAATGACCAGCTGGAACAAGCTGGCCCCACATAAGGAATGTGAGTGAAGACTGACCTGTTCACACGGGCTCCGGGAAGGTAGTGGTAGCAGGCAAGATATGTCCTGGAGGACCCAAAGGAGCACAGTAGTACACTTGGCCTGCTTTGTCCTTCAAGATGATAGGTACCTTCCCATGTTTTAAATATTTGCATAGTTAACATTATTTTAATAACTAACAAAAACCTTCGATGATAGGGCCAGGTTCCTAGAAGGTAAGTTAGTTGACCCTGTAGTGTCTGATAACCCCGCATACAATTAGGATTTCAAAGTGAGAAGGGGTTTAACTTGTTGCTAGATTATCAGTAGTACTGCGATAAATACAAAGCACCAAAGTAAACACAATTAGGCACAGAAACTCGAAATCACCCAAGTTTTTAGTTCCCTGGACCAGTCAATAGTCCTTTTTAAATAGCCTTAAATATATTACTCATCGTTTTAAAATTCTTTGATTTTAAATAGTTTCACAAGCACATAGAAATCATAAATCTAATTAAAGGATGTACCTCAAGTATATGAATTTATGCCTTGTTAAGGATACTTTAATGATGGAACTTTACAAAGTCACTTGCAGAATTGAATAAAATATATTTAATCATCAACACATAGTTTAGAAATCTGGATATATGTGAACATAGGAAAAAATAACTAAGTCATCTAATCATATGCTTTACCCCTTATTTCATAAGGAATGTGAACGCATTTATCACTGTGGGAGGTTCAGAAACTATATATTCCTAATTCATTTTATAGAGGAAATTAGACTAAGTAGGCTTTGTAAGTGCAAAAATCTTCATTCTCAAGATGAAGCTGACTATACTTACTCTTGTCTGAGCGTTCATATTAGTCAGCCTTCCACTACTACAATGTAATAGCTGATATAATTAACTTAAAAAGAAGAAAAGTTACTTTGGCTTGTGCATGCATTAAGAAATTTCAGCACAGAGTCAGCACCAGTGCTTTCAGGTCCGTAGGGAGGTAGTAAATAGGGAGAGTAAGTGGCAGAGCAAACCCCATTCACCTTGTAGAGGAAGGAAAGAGTGGGAGCACAAGGGAGAAAGAGGAGACAGGAGAGAGAGAGAGTGAGAGAGAGAGAGAGAGAGAGAGAGAGAGGGAGAGAGCACAACTGCCTTTGAAAGTCAGCCCCCAGTGATCTAAGGCTTTCCACTGAACCTCACCTCTTCAAGGTTCCAGTGCCTCCAACAATGCCAAGTCGAGAAGTCCTCTGAAGCAGGGTGGCACACACCTGTAATAGCACCCGGGAGGATGAGGAAAGAGAATCGCTGTGATTTCCAGGCCAGCCCAGGTTACAAAGTGAGTTCAAGGCCAACCTGAACTGCATAGTGAAACCCTGTTTTAAAAAGACAAAAAACCATACAAAAAACAACCACAAAGACAAGAAACAAAACAGCAACCACAACAAAGCAGAAATGAAAACAACACTGGTGGACATGCTGGATCCAAATTATAGCCGTGTTTCTGGAGTGTGCATTTAAAACACGTACATAACTGCTGCCATTAACATTAGTAAGCTAAGTTAAATGAGTAAGTGGATAGTTTTTTTTTTTTTTAAAATAAAGCTTGTTGCACATGTGATAATAAAAGCTTTATGTGGAATGATTTGGGTGAATTATTTTTTTATGGAGGAAGTATTTGTTAAAACTTTATAAAGTTAGCTATAAAATTATTCTAGCTTGAGTTGTCAGCTATAATGCACGCTTACTTTAGAACTGTGATATAAAAGGCACTGATACTTTGCCACACTTGAGAGTATGAGTCTTCCTAGTGTTCTGATCAAGTATATATCCATGGGGTTTATTACAAAGTCATTGTTAAGGTACTTTACTATGGGAATAAAATCTTTTTATATTCTAAATGGTTTTAATGTTCTATGTGATTGGTATAAAATAAACTTATGAAACTTATTATATAAGATAAAATTTTAATACTAGAAACACATCTGTTGGGAACACTGTCAAGAAAGCACTGCAAAGAGGAGAGAAAAATGGATTATTAAAATAATAGAAGAAAAATTATCCACGTAATTATTTTGTTTATTGGAAACTAAAGGAAAATGCTTTTGCATACCACTTCCTTAAAACAATTTACATAAATTTAAGCCAAAAGGAATTAGAGCATCAATTATTATTTCCGCTGAAATACTGAACTATATATTATGACATTTGATATTTGCACAATACTGAAAATTAAATCATTCTTCTGTCACCAAGAAGTCAGTTTGGGATATTTTATGGTTTATCACTTAAATATCTGTAGATTTAAGTTTTTAGGCTGGTTCAAGAAGAAAACATAAAATATATTGGAAGTGAATATTCTTCAACCATTATAAATATATATTTCCCACCTTGATATACAAGAAGTCTTAAATTATTTATTTTTATCAAATTTTATAAAAATTCCTTGAGAAAAATTTGAGAAATAAGAAAAATCATCCATAATCTTACTATCTTGAATAAAGTCTTAGTTAAAATTTTGATGATTTTACTTATTTTACAAACCTGAGATACTAACTGTACAAATGTGAAACTTAGGCAAATAACTCAATATTTTAAAATTTTTGTTAGTTTCTATTTCTTACCCTTTTACATAATATGTTGAATACAATGAATAGGTTTTCAAAAATGAAATTGCTCTACTAATGTATGAAACATTCTAAAGTTTTCTGGGTTTTGGTTTGTTTTTTGTAGCACTGGCAGTATTAAAGCAAGGTCTCATGCATACTAAGAAATATGCTGCAACAGACTTGTATCCTGAGCTCTTAAATTTTTACAGAAGTATTACCAGCTTTTTAAAATATTTCCCCATTTTGTATTTCTACCCACAGTGCCAAGCATGTCTGTATTCAAAATTGTAGTTTCTTAGTCCATGTGGCAGTGCTAAGGAGTCTGATGGTTGTGAAACGTAACCAGAGGAAAACATGGCATTGGTTTATATTTCTATTATTATTTGTATCAATAAACATGCAGTGTCTTCCTTTTCGAAGTTATACATATTCTTCTGCATTTATATTTTGCAAGCCTAATATTTTTATCAATTTCCCTAAGATCATTTCATCCCAAGGATATTTACCCTCTTTTGTGTTTCCTTATCCTGTTCCTCTAGTGAATAAATTGCTTTAACTTATCATATTTTGACTTACAGAAGATAGTAATTTCCATAAAGTCAAATCCCTTGTTTTGTGCTTTATTCTACGAAGAAGTCTTTACTATGCAAAAATCACTCTCCTTGCTCCACCACTTTGTGGTTTGATATTTGCAAATATCTCTTTATTTAATCTGAGATTTGGGGAAAGGGTATAATATTCTATAAAGAAATAAATGAATTTTTTTGTTTCAAAAGATTGAACAATATTTTGTATATTGAAAAATCTATTCCTTCCCATAGATTTGTGATGCCTTGGTTTCATAAATATGTTAGAAATCCCTAATAAATGTTTTGATTAAATAATTTTACTTGCCTTCATGTGTTGGTTTCAACCCTGAGAGATACTGGGTCATCACCTCACAGTCTAGTGGACTGGCAGTCTTGAGTTCTAAGTCTTGTGGATTTTCATTTTATCTTTTTTTTAAGTGTTAGAGTGAGTAATTTGAAAGGGCAGTGTCAGAAATGGTCACACAAATAAAACCTTTGTAGAAAACCGTCTAGAAATTCTATCCTTCAAAAGCAGGCTGGTGTGGATTTCTGACAGTGACTCTACATCATAATAAAGAGATATAGTTATCTTAATTGCTATGAAATGGGAGCATAAAATCGACTATAAGTTGTTTTAAGTCATTGAAGTGAATTTTTTTGATTTAAGGCAGTTCAGAAAAGAGTCCTGTTTTGTGTGCTTGAAATTATTATCTGATCTGAAATCACCAGTCTTGCTGAACCTGTGCTTTGTAATATTATTAAAATGCAGGTTACATTCAGGCAGCTCATGATAGGGAGTCTATATTGAATGAAAATACAGGAAACAGGTTTCCCGTAAAGTCAAAGACCTGTGGTTACTGAAGTGTGCAAACAAAATGTTATTTGCAGCTTATTTATAACTGTAACTACACACAATATCGAATGCAGTGCGTGTAATTTTTCTTCATTAGAGATTGCACCAAGAACCTAGTAGTTTAAGAAGTTTATAGGCACATCAATTCTTCTGTCCTTGTACAGAAGCAGATTTCTTTAATGGTTTTAGATTATTGTGTGAACTGATCTGGGTCAGGTCATAGCACAATTATGGTTAACAAATTATGATTATACTCCCTTTAATCTTTAAATATTGGCAAATAATCTAATTATTATTTCAATATAAGCTTTCTAGTGAAACAAGCTATGCAAAGAGCATTTTTGTTTTTTGGTTTTCTTCTCCCCTTTCAGTACTGAGGCTTGAACCCAGGGCTTTTGCAGTGAGCTATATCACCAGCTCCAGCCCACTTTTTTTAATTTTAAGGAAATGTCTTGCTAAGTTGCTAAATTCCCCAAGCTCACTTTGGCTTTTGCTCTTCTTGCCTCAGCTTCTGTCAGTGCTGTGATTAAAGACACGCATAACCATGTTGGACTAAAAAATATTTTTAACTCTTCACTTCGAAGTCTCACAGGTGCATCATATCTAACAAACATGAGCTAGGAGGGGAATCTGCCCCATAGTGGGCATCTGGGTTCTGTCTCTCTTTCCTTAGACTCATTTTCAGCACTTAGATTTATTCTGGTTATTAGGCTACACTGAGCCTCCAAAACTTGGTATGGAGATTTTGAATGTTACAAAATGCTACTAAAATTAAAATTGCATAAATCACTGATAGTATCTTCAGGATTCCATTTTATGTTCCTTCATTATACTGTTCAAAGTGCAACTGGGTTTTAGTTATATTTGTTAAATCAAGAATGAGAAAGCTAAGGCTGCCTTTTGCCTATAGAGTTGAAGCATATAAATACAAGTTTTGATTCACAAAAACAAAATCTAGTAGTTGAAGGCAGGTATTCTCTTATATTTACAAGATTTAGGAATTCTTTCTCTTTTCTCTTTTGTTCCCTGATCTCACCATTTTAACTACTTTGTGAACCTTTGGAAGAGTCACTTCTTCCAGTAAATGGAAGTTATTAATTAAGAAACATGACGATGTTCTCATTCAGTAGAGAGGTAACTAAAATGTGCTCTATAATACTGTTGGTTTAGGAGAGAAAACATACATTCTCTAAAGCCATTGTGTGGCTTTTACATGCCAGAACAGCATGAACATATCACCATTCTCTCTGTCTCTCCATCTGTCTCCCCCAGACACACATATGTGCTTCCATTAAGCATAATTATCACTAATTCATCCCATTTGAAAATGCCATAGGAAGATTTAGTCATTGTTATGGTTTGTGTCTATATGTCTTCTCCCCCACCCCGCCCCCACGGCAAAGCCTCTTGTACTTTTAGAAGGTGCTTTTTCAAAGGTGTCTGAATCTAGAGTGTGTGATTTATTTGTAGTACAGTGCTGGGATTAAGGGGGGGTGATTGCTGGATCAGTTCACTGATTGGATTGGCATCACCTTAATACTGGTATCCTGGATATAATGCAAGGGATGGAAAGAGTCTTGTCTCACTCCCTTGTTGCTTTTACTACCTTGTGGGCACCCAGAACTGTTCTCTGTGAAACTCTTCTGCCATGTGCCTCTCTGCCTTAGACTACTATGGACCAAAACCTCCACAAACTGTGAGCTAAATAAACCTTCCCTCCTTTTACTTTGGGTGTTGGATATTTTGTGTCAGCAATGACAGAAATGTAACTAAGACAATAGTAGACAATACTTGGAACTTGAACTTCAGTTAAGTATCTATTCAGGGCTTAGGTCTGCATAAGAGAATACTTTGTTACCTTTTGGGTGGATGTAGAGATGTGAATGTCAGCAGACTCAAAATGTGGGAGGTCTCTCAATGCACCACCAAGTAGGGCATCAAATTTAGGGTAACTATTTGAAATTGAAAGAAATGCTTTATTCATTCATTGGTTGATTGGCATTTGAGCTGTTTCCAAGATTTAGGTATTACAAAAACAAAGCTTTTGTAGATAAAGAGGTAAAGAGGAATTGAAGGGAAAGTAAGGAAATGGAAAATAAGAAGAGGAATTAAGATATATCATGTACAAGTACAAATTCCATATGATGAATGTGATCATTATGTATATCTTAAATGTACCAATAAACTTAATTAATTAAAGAAAAAGGTAAAGAAATGCATTTCCTTGTTTGCCTAGTAGTCAAAGATTTGCATATGATTTTTAGAAAATCTTTAGAAAGACTGCCATAATCTGTTTAACCTTTGCTATAAAGGAAGCTTGCCAAGGTGCTGCAGAATTCATATTTTCCCCCGGTAGGCAAAGAGAGCCTTTAAATCATTCTGAGCAAGTAAGTTATGTACATAGAGTTGTACTTAATGAAGTTGACTCAATGGCAAGATGAATTTGAAGAAGAAAAATCAATTGGCAAAGAGATCAGCTAGAAAGTCATGGTAATAAGTTGTCCAAGGGACTTGGAATTTCAACTTTATCTACACACACATAAGGTGGCACAATTTTTGCAATAGAAATGTAACAGCATGGTAAATGATAAGGTTTTAGTTATAAGAACAGGATACAATCCAGATAAAACTCAAAAGTAATCATAAAATGCCCTGTGCACATACAGGAAACTAATATAGCAGGAGTTAGAGAAAGTTCAAATTTCTCCGAGAGAGGTGTATGTGTGCGGAGTCCTTCCACCACAACCTCAACCCACCCAGCAAGGAGAACTGGAGTGGGAGCCAGCCCTCACCTCAGCTGAGAGTGAGCTGATAACTCCATTTCGAAAGCACAACTAGATCTTCCTCCAGCTTGGCAGACCTAGTGGCCCAGTGACCAATTCATTCACAGAAAACCTTAAGAAAGCACAACTAGATCTTCCTCCAGTTTGGCAGACCTAGTGGCTCAGTGACCAATTCATTCACAGAAAACCTTAAGCATGAGCAACTGATGGGCCGGCTATTTTGATAACCAGTTGAAGAAGAGGGTGACATATATTAGGTTAATTGAACTCTAAGCATTTCTGGGACAAATTATGCTGCGTCCGCAAGATGGGATATAAGACCATACAGAAAATAGTCTTTCTTTTCTGAATCATTTTAGACCCCATTCTGAAGGGCACAGACAGACTACATTAAGGGGAATCAGGAGGTACTGTTAAAATCCCAGGATTGGAGGAAACAGGCAATCTCCTAGAGTAGATGAGTGTGAACTCTGTGAGAGGACTGTCCGTGAAAATGTTGGATGGGTGGAAGTGGGGGAGGGTGGTGATCTCCAAAGAGCCCATGAAAGTTGTAAATCCAGGGCCAGCAATGGTAAAATTAGAACTTTCCTAAGCCATTTTTCTCTCTTGCCTTTTGGTGTTGCAATCTGGAGGGCACCAGCACCCCAGGTAGGAAGCCGAAGGAGCACAGTGGAAATAGCTGGTGTGGTAATGAGGAAGAAAAGCCAACTCTGCTTCCCCGGCTACAGACCTGTTACTATAACAGATCCAGGCTGGGGAAGGGAGAAGCCTCAATGCCTAACCAAGGCCAGAATATAAATTTTTACTGGGGTTGGTGATTTCTAAATTACTGAATTAAGAACGTGCCCATAAGTTACCGTACTGCTCAAGGACAAACAAAAGAAGTTCATAAACCTGTCTGAATTTTATCAAAAAGTAAAGAAAAATTAACAAAAATTTTTAAAAGATTCTGAGACACAAAGGTAAACTTTTGTGCTGCATTTTTAAGTGTTGCTTATCAAATCTAATGAGACTAAAAGTCAGAATTATAAAAGATCAAGAAAACAAGTACTAAGAATCATTTTATCTCTTTTTAGTACTAAACTCTCATTTCACATATATTCTTATATTATTCTTAATATCTTAATGATAAGTACAGAATAATTTTCTTCATTTTTCAGACAGCTAATCTGAAAATCAAGGTTAATAGTATTATACTCAGGATATAATACACATTGAAGTTAGTTTTGAAGTTAGGACCATCACCTAGAAATACTGTCCCCAAATCTCACATGAGGGCATAACTCTTTCAAAATAACCTTTGAAATTTGTCTAATTAATTTCATGAATTAATTTTGTTAATTCATTCAGGGAAAAAAATATTGATTTACTGATTTTCTACCATTCACCATGGTGGAAACTCACTTGACTGCTTCCGTAGAATTTCCATTATAAATCAGGTGATACAGGGGAAGTTAGAACTCCCAACCTGCTAAGTGTCAGACTTGCCCAAATCACCTCTCCTGAAATCAAAGAGTGAATTTCAAAAGAAAAAGCAGATTATGAGTAGAGAAGGTTTGTTGGGGACTGCAAATAACTCCTGAGACAGAAGGGCTCTTGAGTGGGTGGCCTCTGAGACCTTTAGTCAGGAGTAATGTATACAGCAAAATCACAAGGTGGATACAACATGGGTCAGACTACCTTTAACCTATAGGATTTCAAGTGTAGCTGCTTAGCTAATATTGATCCAACAGGTAAGTGAGTCAAGTAGCGAGGGTGCATGGAAAAAAACGAAGGCATTTTAGGGAAGGGATAGGGCCGAAGGTTCTGTCACCCGCTTGGGTGACTGATACTATCTGGACTTCGCTGAACCTTGTGGTGCTAATTATAGTATAATCCCAAGTTACCGCTTCTTCCTTAGGGAGTCATGTAGGCCTGGTCTGTTCGTCTTTATCCTGATGCCTGGCCTTCCTCCAGTACGCCTTCAGTCACAACTTTGGTGTCTTTCTTGTCTGCTCTATTTTCTTCCCTGAGAGTCCAGTCCTTCCCTGACTGTATATTAATTTCTATTTAACTGATGACTGAGAGAGACAGGAGACAAATAGCATGAACAAAGGCTATGTAGGGTGGCAGATTTTATAAAAATACCAGTATATACGGAAGGGAAGAAAGCAGGTGTGGGAGCAGAGCCGCTCTCTGCTGAGTAGCTCACAGAGTTAGTGCCAGGCAGTAGGACACTCAGCCCAAACCACTGTGCTAGGCAGAGTCAGCCCTGGAATCAATGTGGTCACCACTGCGCTCTAGACGTCCAAGGAGAGAGGGGCGCAGCTTGAGAAGCAGATAAGGAAGGCGCTCTGTGGTCTTGGAAAGACTCGGACTTCCTTCCGTAGGTGGTGGGAAGCCACTCCAGTGTTTTCAGAGAAGAATGACTTTGCGTGGCTTTGCTGTTTATTGACTAAAGTGTAAGGGGAGACATCACCAAGTAGTGGTACAAATGCAAAGACAGTAGAGATGCTATTGCAACAGCTGGGGTGACAGCTGGGGTGGCAGCAGAGGTGCAAACCTGTGCTTTCCACTTTCTTCACTTCTTATTTTACAGATGATCCCTGCCAGACTCCTCCTACCTGTCCATAGTTTGGATTTGCATAATTTTTAACCTAAGATGCCTCTTTGATAAAAATTTGCTCTCTGTGCCCAAGGATTTTTTTTCTCCTTACGTCATGAAGTGCAGTATTTCCTTAGGTCACTACATCTCAGATAATTCTTGATCTCTCTTGTGGTTCATCCACCCTTTGCACTTTATCCACCCAGCACATTTCTCTATTACTAGGTGCCACTTTTTTTCTTTATAGTACTTACTGTAAAATGTGATTACACATTTATTTTAGCAAGTATACAGTTATTGTTTGCTTTTCTCTCTAGGCGTTAAGCATACAGAAGGAAGTCTATTTTTGTTTCATTTATTTCTGTCCATCAAGTGTCTAATCTATCTCTTGACTCAAAGTAGTTAATCAGAAATGTACTGTATTTTGGATGAATAAACAAAAGTAATTCTACTTTATATTTTATTTGTCAGTAAACCCATTATCTTTCTCTTGTCTCTATCTGTATAAAAAACTAGTGTTAATCATAATTGAATGATTTCAGCTAGAAATTCTTTTACTTGAGGAAAAAGATTACATTCTACCTAAGGAAAGATTACATTCCTCCTAAAATGATTATTTTGTAGTAGCCAGAACAAAATTCACCCCACATATGTCAAAGCTCCTCAATCAATAGAAGCCACATATCTGTTACAATATATGAGAAACACAGAATGGGGAAGGAAGAATTCCATGAGGAAGAAGAATTACAGCAGCAGGTGGAATTAAGGTTGCTAATCAGCTGAAACTATAAGAGTTAGATTTTCTGGATTAGCTGACTGAGCCCTGTGGTATAACTATGAGTTCTAAGCAGGCAGAGAAGAGGAGAGGGAAGCTCAGAGCGATGCCCCTGGAATGCACAGGCCCTGCCCACACTGACTTTGAAGCTGGAGGCAGTGACTAGAGGAAAGGAATACAGACACCATTTAGACAAGGGAAAGTCTCTCCGTTTAAAGCCAGTAGCAAAATACGGACTTCAACCTTGCTCAACGAAGAACTGAATCCTGCCAGCCACTCAATTTAGCAAGAAATAAATTTCCTGCATTCCCAAAGAGTGCAGCTGTGCAGACACCTCCATTTTAGCCTGCTGAGATAATTCTGGACTTCTGTCCTTGAAAATTGTGAAATAGATTCATGTCATCTCTAAATTTGAAGTGATACCTTATGCAAGCAGTAGAAAATGGACAGAATTTCATGTAGGAAAATTCATTGAGTTTTCTCGCTTTTTAAATAGAGAATCTTTAAAAGCTATAACATGAATCGTCTTTAGTCTCTGGAAATAAATGTGGGGGCATCAATAGAGAATCATAAAATGAACATTTATATTTAAAATGTTCTAGATACAGTTAAATTCAGTTATGCCATGTATTTATTATCAAAACACTTTTGAGTATTTAATTCCTAGAGCTTTCATTATTGTATTGGTGTTATGTTTTTATTTTACCTTTTCAGTCCTATAACCGTTGCTCAGGAGTATCAGGCTGATTTGAAGAAACAAGAAAAATCAAAAGGCTACTTGAATCTGTCTGTCTGTATCATTTCCCAGAGCAATACTAGCAGATTTAATAAATAAAAATGAAGAAGAAATAAACAATCTTGACTGAAATAAGGACGTTGGGTAATTCATAGATTTCATTTCACATCACTTCTCATTTCTCCAGCAGAGAACTGGAGTTCTGCTCCTGGACACCTGACATTCCCTGACTGGGGAGACCAGGGTCTTTTTCTGTTTGTCTTTCACACACCAGTTATGAACTAGGAAACTTTGAAGTCTATTCAGACAACTGTATTTTTTTGGCAAAAGTCTGGCTGTGCATAAAGGCTGCTCCTGCTACAAGGTTAGAATCTTGAGATACCCTTTATCTTTTCTGAAAGAGATATTGTGTCTGTGTCACAAAGTCTAAAAGTCTAGTGTGTGAGATTTTATTTTGTTGTTTGCTGAAAAAGAAACTTATTCTACTTCTGGAAGCACGCTCAGAGATTTTAAAATTTAAGTTTCACTGAGGTATAATTCAAATGCCCTCATACTGTACTTCTGACATGTGCAATTCAGTGATTTTAGAATACCCGCAGCTCCTCATCAACAGCATCTATCTGAAGGATGTTTTCATGGCTCCAAAGAGAAACTATGTCCCACATCAGTCACCTCCTCGTCCTCATTCCTCCAGCCTCTAGAAAGCATTAATTTACACTCTCTATATATATTAAATGGAAACAAACAAATCCATGAGGAGCTTTGCACTTAGTGTTATGATTTCAGGAATCATCTGTTCTGTAGTATGAATTATTTTTTTTATTTTATATTGGGAAATAATATTCTGTAATCTGAATGTGTAATTTTGTGTTTATCCATTAATCAGTTAATGGACATTCGCATAGTAACTTGTTTTTGGTTTTTAAGAATAAGGCTGCCATGCATTTTTGTGATCAGGTTTTGTATGGAAATATTTTTCATTTCTCTTGGATCTATAACTAGAAGTGGGATGGATCATTCACATGATTGCACTATGGTTAATCATTCCAAAGTGATGGTATGATTTGACATCTCTATCAGCAATATATGAAGATGTGCATCTTTCCACATCCTCACCAACACAAGTTTCTCATTATCTACTATTGTTTTGTTATTCCAATTTTGTTATTGATTCCATGATTGTGAATGATATTAGAACTTTGTATTGCTATCATACCTAAGGATGAGCATCTTTTTTGGTGCTTATTGGCCATTTGCATGTTTTCTTTAGAGAAAAGTCTCCCCTTATTCTGTGATCATTTTTAATTGAGCGGCTTGTATTTTCACTTTGAGATTTTAAAATGTGTTTGTGTATCCTAGACAAGCCCTTCATCAGATCAATGGGCATCTTCCACCGTCCTCCTGATTGTCTTTTCACTCTCTTGATGGCATCGTTTGCATCAATAGTTACTTTTGATGAAGTCTAATTTATTTATGGTTTAATAGTGGGAGAGTTTGGTATATCTAAGGAATAATTACCTGACACAGAGTCACAAGCAAGGCTTTTTAAAATGTTTTCATCTAAGATTTTTATAGTTTTAGCTCTTGCATTTAATTCTATTGTCCACTCTGATTTAATATCCCTGTATGATGCACACAAACTGTGGCCCAAGTGTATTCACTTGCATGCAGTAGACCCCCGACATCCCTGGGTAACACTATTCTCCCCTCATTAAGTGATTGTGCAGCCCTCATTAAAAGACACTTTCAGTCTGACTCTATCGATATGTTTGTCCTAATACCAGCACCGCATCATTTGATTATTGTACTTTGGGGTAAATTCAAGTCAGTGATGTCTTTCCCTTTATTCACAACTTGTTTGTTTTCTCTCAACAATGTTTCATGAGGTTATTTTGGTTTTGGTTTTGGTTTGTTGTTGTTGTTGTTCTAGTGCTGGATATTGAACCCAATGTATTCTCCCTCAACTGCATCGCCAGCCTTTTTTATGTTTTATTTTGAGACAGGGTATTGCTAAGTTACTAAATTGTCCAGAGTGGGCTTCAATTTTTAATCCACCTGCCTCAGACTGCTGAGTGCTGGGATTACGGGTGTTAAACGCCATCATGCCTCACTGTACTTTTCAATGCATAAGTCTTACTCTCGTTCAATTTATTTTTAAGTATTTTGCTCTTTTTAATGCTGTTGTCAGTAGAATTATTATGTTAATCTTATTTTCAATTGATTTTTTATCTTGATCTTGCATCCTGCAACCTTGCTGAAGTAGATTTTTTTTAACACACAATTATTTTGTATTTAAAAATCAATAGTGGATTAAGCTTTCTTTTTAAATTTAGACCTCATAATAACTTCTTTAAATAAAAAAGTATATATTTTATGTATTCTGTTTCTATAATCATCAGCACATATTTTTCTTGATACTGTACAAAGAAAAAAAATTTTTTAAAGGTATCTTGTATGATCATTAGTGTGTATAAGCTTATGACCTAGTAGAAAAGGTAGAATATAGACACATAAATGCCCATACACATCATTATAGTTTCCATAAGTGATTATATAAAAGAGGAATTTGTCTGTTTTTTGAGTTAGATCTACTTACCTTCTATTTTTTCAAAAAACATGTTTTTCATGGTTTTGATTTAATTAAAAATTTTCACTAAGTATGTTACCTTTGATAAAGGAAGATAAAGGAATTCTATCTCCAGTAATTTTACTTGCAAAATATTGATGTGGTACCACACTGTCGTGAAGAGGCAGGATGCAAGAAAAGTTATCATATTTGTAAATAAAGGGCTAGGAAATGTTTACTCTATCTTGTCTTTCTTTTCAGTTATTTTAAAAATAAGTTTTTAATTAATGAAATATAGTTTAAAATTTTTTATTTTAAAGAGAATAAAATAAAACAGGAACAAAGCAGATCAGAACAAAACAATGCAAGTAACACAGGAATTCAAAACAAGACAATAGGAAATCAACAGTGGCTACCATAATGTCTCTTGTTTTCTTCAAAGTGGTTGTCCATATCTTCACACACAATGAATTCCAACGTAAAAAAATAGTATAAAACCTATCAAAACAAAAGAATGAAAGCATTACAGGCCTTCAAAACTAGACAGTAAGAAAAACAACAATGGCTACCACGTCTCTTGTTCACTTCAAAATAGCTGTTCATACCTTCATGCATATTGAAATTAAATAATACAAAACAGACTAAAACCAATCAAAACAAAGAATAAAGGTATCATTTGACTTCAAAACAAGATGATAGAACATCAGTAATTGCTACAATAATGTTTGGTTTTCTTCAAAGTAGGTGTTCATACCATCACATGAAATAAAATCAATTTTTGTAAATTCTTTAGGAGAAGTTCTAGGCATGAATAAACCTATACATGTACAGCTATGTTTTCGATATCAGAGGGAAGAACAAAACAAAATATGAGAAAAATAAGAAACAAAAGAGACAAATAACTAACAGTAACAAAGAGCCCAAAACAATAGCAATATAGGTTCTCAAAACAAAATGGTAAGAACATAACAGTTTAAATTTAATTTAATGGTTTTAACAAATCAAATGACACTTGGATGCTAAGACTTAGTCTTATTTCTTAAAATGGTATCTTATGCTTAGCATTAAAACACTTATTAACTGTTTAAAAAACTTAAAATTTATTTGATTATTAAATATAGGGATAATTTAAAAATATATTGTCATGTAACTATTATTAGATACAGTTAAGCATATTAATCAAATATGAATGTCAGTTTTAACTATGTATCATAAATAAAGCTGGTCTAGCTTACCACCTTGGCTCCTATTCCCACCCCACTTTTTCATTCACAAAGCACCCCACATTCTTACAGTGTCTCCCCCACTTGGTATCATGAGTTCTTGCCATAGCATCTGGCTAGTAAATATCTATAGTGTTTCTTGAATGAATGAATGAATGAATGAGCAAATAGAACATGTACTGAAGTTTCAAGAAAAAAAAATATCCTCTGCAGCTGAATATTAAGGGAAGTTTCTAAAGAGACCCTTCATGATGGAGGGTACATGGGACTTTCACATTCAGAGAGCAGGTGGAACTTTTGAGGTATGAAGTGTGTAGAGGTGAAAATGTGGTTACATTTGAAGAAAAGGATCAGAAAATCTGAGTGGATTAGATGCAAGTGTGGGCAGCATGTGGTCCTCTGACAAAGCGTAGCCCACCCTTTCTTTTTAAATGAGGTTAATTATGTTTATATATTGTCTATAGTTACTCTTGTGCTGTAACAGTGGAATTGAAATAAATCCCTGAATCCTGAGGCAGGGAGGATTGTTGCGAGTTTAAAGCCAGCCTGGACCCTGCCTCAAAAAAATCCTTTTAAGTTTATATATAGTATTGGAGCTTGTAAACAAGTTTAAGAAACCATATATTCATTTATTATAACTACTCAAATACTTAGAACATTGTGCTAATCATTTGGATGGAAAATTGCAAAAGGGTAAATATATTTGATTTGTAACTGGAGTTTACACTCCAGTTTGAACATATTTAACATATTTAGTGAGACCAAATACTATCTAAAGATTTAAAAGCAATTGTTAAAACAGAAGGAAGAGAGAAAGTGAGGAGGGAAGAAGGCAAGGAAGGGTATGGGAGAAGAAAAGAGGAGACAGAGGAGAAAAGAGAGAGAGGCTGAAAAGGTTACAAGCTTAAGAAGGAAGGTTTTTTTGAGTTGTAACTTTAATAAATTTTGTATTAATTTTTAAAGCCAAAGCAACTCCTACAGTGTTTTTTGCCTACAGAATCATGTTTGAGACATCAAAAAGTCATTATAAAGCAATCTTTAATTTCCTCATGCAAAGTTGTTTCTCCTCCTGTGGTCTTATAATGAGACTGTCCTCCTAAATCTGGAAAATTCCCTTTATATTCTCTTTAAAATTGTTTTCTTCACTGGACTAGGAGCTGTTTAAAATCTGATTTGCACAATCACTGCATATTCAAATCTGGTTCAGTTGCATTATGGCATCCTTCAGCCTCAAACTGTTCTCTAGGTTGTGTGATTCTTCGTTCTGTCCGTAAGACACTTGCTACTGAGCCTGTGCTGTTCCTCCCTCCTTTTTACCTTCAGGAGTGAAGGTCTGTAGAGCTAAGACTCATTCACCCCTCACCCCAGGTGGTTTCTCCCTCAGAGACCCTCTTTGCTATCATAGTTTGCTCTCTCCCACTGAAATCAGTATCATAAGTGCTTGTTTCGGATCCCTAGTCTTACATTTGATGGCCTGCTAGACAATTATTTTGAGATGTCTTAGAACATCAAAGGCTTTTTTAAAAAGTGAAAAACTATTCCTTAAACAGTGTATGCTACGGTTTTCTCAGTTTCTAATGGGAATAGCATTGTTCCCCAAACCCACCTATTTCTCCCCGTCCTCAGAGAGCCTCACTGATGGTATCTGAATATTTGTTCATTTTTTATCATTCTCTCTATCCCCGCTACCCCTTCCCTAGTTACCACATCTAAGTCCTCACTATCTCCCAAGTTTAGCACTTGACTCTTCCTCCTTAGTCACCATATCCCACTATAAACTACCTTCTGCGTTGCTGCTGCTTCACAGCATAACTTGAGGCACAGTGCTCACCAATCAGCCTGAAGCACAAGGGGTCCACACTTTGTCCATAAAATTAAATGCCAATACCTTGTCTGATGCTAACTTTCCATCTTATTTCCATGACTTCCTCTAATGATTGCTCTAATTCAAGGTTTGGAAAACACTTCTTGTAAAGATCCAAAGAGCAAATATTTTAGGCCTTTGGTGTCCTGAAATAAAACCCCTGAAATCCCTGAAATAAATTACAGGCACGTGCCACCACAGCCAGCAAATATTTCTATTTTAAATTGGGGTAAATTTATTCAATTACTGTATATATTACTCAATTTAAATACATTAAAAGAACACAACATATTAAAATTTATTTGTATGTAAAACAGAAATACATGTAACATCTACACAAGATTTAATACAACTGATTTTGTTTTCTTGAATGTGCTATTAATTTGAAATATGTCTAGGGTTGAAAGATGCTTATGCAGTAACATAGTAAATGATAATCCTAAGCAGTTTGGGGGGTAAACAACCAAGTCATTGACAGGCTCTCTTCCATTAAGGATTATCCTGGACTGTGCTCAGGTGTAGAAGTGATCTTTAAAGCAGCTGTATGCATTGAAAGGACTCATGTGGCGTGAGTTCCTGTGAATCCACAACCCCCTTACACTTTCACATGACTGGATTTTAAATGTCCCTATATGGCTAGACATTTTTGTTTATTTTTTCCATGTGACACTGAAGACCTTTGAACTTGATACAGTGGCTCAATCTTTTTCCTGTCCTCTAAACCTACATCATAGGCTGGGAATGGTGGCAGACACCTGCATCTCAGCACCTGGAAAGCGAAGGCAGGAGAATCACTATATGCTCAGCCGGGGCTACACAGTGAGTTCAAGGCCTAACTACATAATGAGTTATGTCTCAAACAAAATTCAAAACAAAATTCTACATAATTACTATTATATTAAGAATGACAGACAAGTAAACATATTTCACTAAACCTGTATATTTAAAAAACATGGTGTCCCATGGTCACCTAAATTCGCTACTCTCTGATCCTTTTTTGAGTCAGGATCTTTGAGTGCATGAAGCAAAAGTAGTGGTGTGACTGGAAAGAGATGTTTCAAATTTTGAAGCCCTGTATGTCAGGTTGCAAAGTTAGAATCTGATCCCGTGTGAGAGATCTGTGCGTGCAAGAATGAAAATGTCTATGGCAGCGTGGAGTGTGGTGTGGAGAAGCCCTGGTGTTCAGGGAACAACCCAGACGTGATGAGCTCTGAGTCTAAAGCGCTGGGAGTAAAAGACCCTTGGTGCTTGAAGAGCTGCAGTGAGATTTTGTGACCTATTGTCTCCAAGGCTGAGAGACAAAGGAGAGTCAAAACAGTACAGAGGTTTCTGGTTTGAAAGGTTTAGAGAACGGTATGGTCACAGAACAGGCTCTCGGAGTCCTCAGCAACTCACCGTCCAGCCATTGCCCTGGTCAGCCGTTCTGCACCCACCTGGCCACGTAACATGTCACCCGTGTCTCTAGTTTTAGAGGATTATTAGTGCTCAGACACTGTAAACTATGCATATGTAAGTGTATCTAAAGTAGCTCCTAACCTATGGATCCAATCTGTATGTTCCTTCTGTTTTATAGCCTCGGTCAGATTATGAAAGTGACAGGTCGCGAGCAAATGTCCTCTTAAGTGTTTGAATGAGCTTTCTTGGGGCAGGGGACATTACAGATTTAATATGAAATGGATTTCCTCAAGAAAAATTTTTATCTCCTCCATATGATTCTGTGTTGCTTTGTTTTAATAAAGCTTGGGTATATGATTCTGTATGTTTTAGTTACTTGGTTTAGATGCTCTTTTCTGAGTAGGTGCTTTATATTTTATGGTTTAAATAGAGAAGCACAATTTTTATTATTTGGTTAACTGTGACTACGGAAAACAGATTATAGAACAGTAAGCTCTCTTAGTTCTCTCTTAGGGGTCTTACAGCAAATTTGATTTTCAAAGATATGAATAATTATTCAAATACAATATTGCAGTTTAAATGGCTTTGCAGGAGCCTGAGCTCCTTGCACTGTCTGAAGCAAAATGGCTCATCCCTTCTTCCTGTTTGTTGTCATCCAATCTGAAAAAAACACTATCAAATTTACCTGTCAAATATTTGATTCTTACTATGTGCCAAACACTTTTGGCAAAACAAGAAGTGTAGTGCATACAGAATACACACAGAAATACAGGTCTCTTCCACAGAAATATATAATGCATGATATTCACCTGATGATAGATGCTTTGGAGAAAAATAAAGCCCACAGGGGGACAGTAAATGACAGCTGGAGGGAGGGAATGGGCTATAGTGTGTCTAGAGGTGGCCTTAGAGAAATGATAGCATGTTTGGGGGAAATCTGGAGGTAGTGAGAGAAACAGCACGAATCCAAAGAAATACCTTACAGCTAGCAAAGCTGCAGTTCTGATGTGTCTTGGCCTGCGTTCTTGAGGAACAGACCAAGCAGGCCAACAGGGCTGCATCTGCAGAAAGTAACAAGAGGGAGACGGGGAGAGGATGGGAGAGAGGAGATCTGGTAGGCTGATGCCATTTCAGGATTTGGCTTTTCTGTTGATTAGGGTGATAGGACATTGGAAAATTTGACAATATGAATAATATAATCTGACTTGTGTTTTTAACATGATAGAAGTTATAAAATAAAAGGAATATCTAGAACTTAAACCTAGGTGAGTGTCTACAGATTTTGTCATTGGCAAATGGTAAAATATAGTGAAGTAATTTTGGCAATAACAACCCTCTGAAAAGTACCAAAACTTATTCTATAAAATAGAAGTGCTAAAATATAAGCTTCTTAAACTCACTTGTCCAAGCACAAGATTTGAAGTTTGCATAGACAGTAGAAATTGAGTGATGCAAAAACAGGTTTCTTGTATTTTCATTCCTTTGTTGGTGGGCAGAGTGGAGAAAACAAGGAAAATGAGCTAAGCACGCATTCCTTTTCTTTTGTGAAGTCCCACGTTCTTTAAAATAAGCTCTTAAGACTCATTCTACTACTTAGAACAAACCACCTCATTTGAACTGCTTTCAAAGGGGAAAATTGATGCTCATTTCTTTTAAGGATCTCTTTGCTTTAAAAAATCTTGACACTGAAATATCAACTTT
This sequence comes from Dolichotis patagonum, assembly GCA_004027295.1. Lineage (NCBI taxonomy): Eukaryota > Metazoa > Chordata > Mammalia > Rodentia > Caviidae > Dolichotis > Dolichotis patagonum. The sequence continues at coordinate 14,022 of PVJX010003259.1, read as the reverse complement.
GTATAGATCTGACCTGAGGTAGTACAGACAATTACAAAGAGAGCCCAGCTGTGGCCCTGGAATGGCACCCGAAACAATAACACTGTAGGACAATCTCTTTGGCCCATCTACAGCCTCTTGTCCTACTTAATTTCACAAAACATTTTTGAAATATGTGCCCATCTTACACAGGGAAGAATGGATTCTACCATAAGCATCATGTACTGTTTGACTTTATTAATATAATTACCTATGCTCCAGTCGCCAAGTCAAGTGCGGCCCCTCAATTCCCTATCTATCCAGAGATGTTTTGTTTATACAAAACAAAATGCTTTCTCTCCAAGTAGTTGCTGTTTATGTATAATTCACACTCCCACATTTTTGCCCAGTCTCTGCTCAAAATGAGTTATAATGCCTGACATACCATTGGCACATCGGGATTTTGGAAAATCATAAACCCCTAAAGACACAACCCAAAGGGATAGCAAAATCTCTAAAAATGAAGCCTGGAATGTACCACTGACTAATGTTGACATTTTCCACACTTTGACAGCTGTCACCTGCACTGACATTTAAGGGCAGTTAATCTTCATTGCCTTGAGGAATTGACCTTCTGAGTCTGGTGCCCAGCTGTGGCCCTGGAATGGCACCTTATGTGGGTGCAGTGGAGGAGTGTTTGTACCCCTTGTGGTGGTCTCTATCGGCCACCACTTCTTCAAAGAAGTGAAGCCCACAGGTGGCTGAGCGCACAGCTGCGGGTGGTTTGGAAAACACCAAAGGAGCAGTTTACTAGCCGCCAAAATTTACTCCTCTTTGAAGTGAATTCCATCAGCCTCACAGTATTCTTGAACATTTAAGAAGTCAGTCTCAGGAAATAGTTTGCACACTGGAAAAGCCTACTGCATCTCTATAATACTTCATGTCATAGAAGAATATTAATGGTTGCATTACATAGTTACAATTGTAAACCATTTTATAGTTAGGTTTTGCTGTTCATTATCTTTGTGCTAACATTCATTTTTTTCACATCTAGTTTGATTTTCCTTTCTTTACAAGATGGTAGATTTTCTCTACAAAATGGCAGTTTCTTGTCTTACTTTATTAATGTTTAAGTCTTCAATTTGCTTCTCTGATTAACTCATAGAAGATGGCTTGATTCATTTGCATCTCACGCAAAAAATGAAAACACAGCAACATTGTTCCCTTTTCCATTTTATTTTTTTCAGTGAAAGCTGAAAATATTAAAGAAGATGGAATCAGGCACTAAAGTTTTTATTGTCATTTAAAGGCACTTTTTTTTCTTTTTTTGTAACCATGATAGTTTTTACTATGCAATAACCACATAACTATTACTGTTTTTATTCTCTTCATCACAACTCTTTTGAAGATAGATGAAACTGAAAGTTTCTAAAAGTTTACTGACTTTCTACTTTGCATAATTATACCAAATTTATGGCCATAATTAAAGTTACATTATATAGCGGATATAATGTAATCATGTTTTTATAACCTGGTGGATAACAATGCAATTAGAAGATATCATATCTCGGTGTATTTTGGCCCACTTTTGTCTCTTTAAGATGATTTTGTTCTTTGAAAATTAAAAGAACTCAGTCATTGTAATTGCAACACCTGGTCAGCATAGTGATATTCAATAAATATCAAATGAATAGGTAGATGATTAATTAAATATATCCATTATACATCATCTGATACCCTAACTGTGTACTAAGAAAAAGTAAGTCAGTCATGTTTAAATTTTTAATTCAAAGGAAGTACTTCTATCTTTTAGTGTTTTATCACACTATATGTACAATCACAAAATTGTAAAATTAAAAAAAAATCCCATTTAATTATCTAGCGAAGATATACTACCTATTTCCCTGGAAACTATGTTGAAATAATAATATTTCCTATGGAAATTTATGTAGCTGGACTCCCTTAATGATATGTTCATATGATTTCATCATTCTATGCACTGTAAGGTACTTTTAAAAGATCAACATTTTTACAGCATATTAGAATTCTTCAAGGCTGAGAAATTCTGTCTGTCGTGATACTTCTCCATTGGACAGCATGTCTTGGCTGCTTCTTTATATTTTATGTAAGAAAAATAGTGAATTTTCAGTGTGTAAACTTCTATCATAAAAGAGAAAAGTTAAACATGCACTCTGAAAAGAAAGAATTATCAGGAACTTAATAAATTTCAAGTCTTAGCTCAAATTTGGATATATTTGAGACAGTGCTAAATAACATTGTAAAATTTAACAGAAATTTAAAACATAAATGGTTATATATCTATTTCTATATTTACTCTTTTTGAATGAAAATTTTTAAATAAGGGAGGGAAATTAAGTACAAGCTCCTAATATTTTTAAAACCAAATATGTAAGTTAATGAAAAAATGAAAGTTAGAAAGCTTATTTAAAACTGGGAAAATTGTAGTATTTCAAATGCTAAAATATGGATTACAATTCATCCTTTGTTAGCAAGCATTTGCAGCAGTACAAAAGTCAAGAGGTGACAGTGACAGTATAATTCTTTCTACTGCTATAGCTGTAAGATTGCATAATTGGTAATCAAGGCAATTTGTTTTGCTTGGAAATGAAATTCTGCCTCTGAATTGAATTTACAAAGGCATCTTTCTAAGTCCTGGGAAAGTGAGTTTTCGTTTACCTAAATTATTTTATGTTAAGATTTTAATAGGCTTTAAGTATCAATAAACCACATAGTTTCTTTGGAGTAAAGCTATAATTTATGCCTGAAGGTATCTAAATTTCAACTAGCAAAAAATGTCAAAAGAAAAGCCTTTTTTTCCCTGCTTATTGAGAAGATGCCCTTGAATTTACATAAACTACTGCAGTAAATTGTGACTGATATAAACAAACAACAAAAAGCCCCAAACTATTCTATAAGTACAAGGCTTGCGAATACTGTAAAAATAGACTCGGAGCTCTGTGAAAGTTCGACTTTGGAGCCCTCACTTGGAAGTCAAGGTGACTGGAGTGTTGGCGTGACAGTAACGAAAGAGTGACAGCACCAAGCTTATCTGGTTAAACTCTTTAGGAGGATCATTAGTCAAGGAAGTGCAGGTTAAACTAACATCTCTACAAAGGTGTAGCTCCCAGGATTACCAAACAACCTCACTTTGTCCCATATCCAAGCCTGGTACTATTTACAGATCCATCATCCTGCATTGTATACCCTAGTTCTGAACTTCAATTGTAAGAACCACGCATTTCTCAGGGAGTTTACATTGCCCATTCTCACCATCTTGTATGCACGGAGAGCTCCCTAGCCAACCCCAATATACTCCAATACTGCCTGACACAAAGCATAGCGCCATTTTAGAACCATTTCCTAGACGCCCGTTTCCTTGGAAGAAGCAGCTCCTCAGCAGCGAAAGCTCTCTTGATTGTTTGTTTGTTTGTTGTGGTTAGCTTGTAAAAGATTCATCCTTTTCATTTAATCTAAATAGCTCTGTGTACATCCATTAAATCAGCTCCTCCCACAAGTCTGTTCCTTGTCTTCTGAAAGAAACTGTTTCCCAAATTCTATTCCTTTGTAGGAAATTCATCATTCATCTGCAGTGAATAATTATAGGGCTAACTTTCATACAGGATAAAAGATGACACAACACTATACAATCTGTCTAACACTTAATTCTAGCTGGAACCACAATCTAAAAGTTAACAAAATAGTGACAAATTATTGTGAAGCTAGCATGAGAATAAAATCAAGTATCCAACACTATCCCTGGATCCTGGTAGGTGCTCAGGAAAAATTAGTTCTTCCTCTTCTATTCCTTTAATCAAAAGTGAGAGAAGAATAAAAAGAAGTGAGATGCTTTCCTAGCTTAGCCACCAAAGTCATTTTTTTCCAGATTTTTGGAAAAAATATAATATAATGGAATCGAAAATGTTATGAGGGGTGGATAGAAGGAAGAATCCAGCTGTGCCTGGATTGCCTTTTATCCAGCCATGAACCGCAGGAGGCCAAGGTGACACAAAGGGTAGAGGAACCTGGAGCCTCACCCAGGCCGGCAGGAAGTGGCAGAGACAAGCAGCTCAGGCAGGCGACACCTCAAGGAGCACTTTTGAATATGCCAGTCACCTCAGAAGACAAACTAGCCCCAGGAGCACCCCCTGTGACAAGAAGGATTCAGATACCAATTTCACAAGAGATTAAAAGGCTTCAATTTTGTTAAAAAAAAAAATCTACTTTTTCTCTGTAAGTGACATTGTAAAGGGTTTTATTAATATGTAAGCAGATGGACACTTTAGCCAAATGACTATGGTTCATACTTTATTGGTGAACTACAAAGCTCTAAATTCAGTGAAGGAAGTGACTGCATTCAGTGTATTCCCTTGGTGATTGGTCTCATGAGGTATTTTCAATTCTGGAGGCAAAACCTGAGTGGAACCTTCTATTCCTGGGTTGCATCAGTAGCACTGTCAGTATTGCAGTATATAAGCTCATAGTGTGTCTCAGAGGAACGGCTCACTGAATAGAGGCCGCTGTGCTCCCCTGCTCCCCACCTCTACCCTCCCTCCTTCATCTTAATGTAAATGACTTATAATGAGTGCCACCTGACACTGCATCAAAATGTCCCCAGATTTAAGATTTATGCTTTCTGCCTATGAAGATATTTCTCCATAGATTTGCTACATTTCTCCTACGGCTTTTATTAACATATCCTTAAATAAAGGCAGGCTTTTCTTCATTGAAAGCTTGCCACGTTAAAGACACAGGCATCAAAAATGTGCATCGGTCAATGGCTTCATCTTAACATTGCTTCCAGGAGAGTACTGGGAGACAGAGCAGCCGGTGAGCTGATGTGCGTGTGAGCGTGTCAAAGAGATAATGGTGCAATCAAAATGATCAGAATACCAGGGACTGGGGCCACCATCACAAGGGCACACCATGTCCGCTGGGCATCTGTGTATAAGACCCCTAACCTCAGAGCTTGTTCCAAGTGAGTGCCCCGCCGGGGGTGTTCCTGACGCTGTCGGTTACGGGCAGGTGGCATCCTGCCCCTTGGACAGCACCAGCCCTGCTCTCCGACGGCCCCATCTTGCAGAATAAATGAAGTCAAACAGCCTCAGGTCCTCCACCTGTCCAGAGAGAACTGGCTCACACATAACAGAACTTTTTAAACTCTTATCTTTTTCTGTATTTATCCAAAATAAAACTATGTTTTCCTATAGGATTGTATTGAAGGACTAATCATGTATCGAAACATTTTATCAGAGTAAAATGGTGTGTTTGCAATAAAAACTGTAATGTATTCTTATGAAGGTTTTTAAGGCACCTTTCACAAGGGCTTCCCAAATGTATTTGTTTTCTTGAATTTTCTTTAGTAACTGTGTTTTCTATACTTATTTTTGATGTCTTTCCTCATGTGTGAATCACAGGCCTTTGAAATGAGAAGTCTATTTGCTTTTTTGAAGTGTTGGTTTGGTTTTCTGTTTGTTGACTGACTCTTTTGCAGTGCTCTTTTTTTTTTTCACGAACTGAACTATATTTTCTTCCTTTTGCACTGTTATCACAGGAGTCTGTTACAGTAGTGGAAGGCTGACTGATGTGGAACACCGTGGGACGTGTAGCACAAGCAGGCATTATTCACCTACCATAGAGAGGGGTCTTAAGGGGTGCTGACCACCTGGCTTCCCATTCTGTGGGAGATGACCAGCCTTCCTCCAGGGGAGTTGTCCACACAGATTGGTACCTGTAGAGGGTTTTTAATTTGGAGAATTTAAAAACACCAGAAGTGAATTTTTCTCTGTAATAAGAACATATATACACAGTGAGAAAGAGAGGAAGAGTTTATTTTAGATAAAAATGTGCTACAAAAGTGGTACAGGTCCAGTGCCAGCTTATGGTTCCTCATATCAGGGAGAAGCTGTCAGTGATCGTCTTGTCCAGCTGAGAAGCCCCATTTTCCGTGTGTGCCTTAAAGTCGGCATTGGGATAGCCGCTCCATGTGCAGGCCTTGATTGTTATTGTGCACATGAGTCCGTCATCTACACTGACCCCAAAGATTTGAAAGGGCTTATGAAATACTTTTGTGTTATGATAAATAAAGAAAAATGAGAAAAGTGAGGTTAAAAATCTGAAGCTAGGAGTAAAGTTGGACACCACTCTTCTAGCGGTCAAGATGGAGTGCAGTCTGTGATGCGGTGTCCAGTGGACATGACAGCCCTTAGGGACACAGTGATTCCTGCCACTGGGAGAAATCTGTTTCCTTCTGTCTTCATAAAGAACATACAGTGTGAGACACTGATTCACTTGACATTTTAAGATGTGGCAAAACTGTCCAGAAATTTATAAAAATGACAATATCTTTATAGTGCAAAAATAAATTTCACGTCAAAAGTCCCTCAGTGTTGCCAATGGACTCATCGTGTAATTTGATTTAGTAAGAACAGTTCTGTGCTACAGGATGGCTTGTGAGTGTTCCTGAGTTTGAGGTGGTGAGGTGTTTGTGTGGAGGGAGGCTGAGAAAGACGAATATTTAAGGAAAGGTATCACTAAAAATCTAGTTAGTAAAAAAATTTCACAAGCAGAATTAGAGAGTGCTCTCTAGAGGAAACTAAGACTCTTATTCTTGGCTTACAAAGTTGACCTTAAATGTCAAATGTTGACATCGACTGACTTAATTTTCACTTTTATATTTTTGGTTTTGTTGTGTTCCTTTAACATTTAAATAACAATCATTTATTAATTTGTTTTTATAACCTTTATTCTCTCACTTGTACACACAAACTTACATAAATGAGATCAAATAATATCTGTTTTTAATATGAAACTTCTGGTTTTGTCTTTTTTTGGTCCCTCTATTCTATCAGCATCTCTCCTCTCATTAAGATTAGAGTTATTGATTTTCTATTTATATTATCTTTCACAGATTCACATATACACAGATTGTATATACACCCACACTCTCATGCACATATAAACATATTCTCGTGAACAATGCATGCACACCTAGATACACATATATGTAACATTTGGTTATTATTTATTTTACCAAAAATCTTAATGCATGCATTTTATTGATATCCTCCTTTTCTTGCTAACAATCACCTTATAGAAATATCTTTAAGGTTCTAACTCACCAGGCATAGTTCTAATTAGATTTTTAAAATGACTTTATAATAAAGCCATGGAACAAATTTACTGGACCCTACTCACCCATTTCCTTATTGATTGGTAGTTATTTTGATTACAAGTCTTGGATACATCAAAAAGTACTGCATTACATATCATTGTATAATACTGTTAAGTTCTGGAATAAATTGAAAATACTCCTCAAAAGAAAGTGGCTCCATCAGCAGTATGCACAAGTTTAATTTTAGTAGATGTTGACAGGTTATATGCCTAAAAACTTTAATATTACACATTTCCACTATAACTACTCTTTGTTTCTACAAATCTGCCAGCTAAAATATTACAGGTCTTGGTGAATGTGCCTGTCTAATGGAGTTATATTATTCTTTAATTTACTTTCTCTCACCTTGGAACTAGAGTAACTTTTCATATACTTTTGGCTATCTTATTTATTTTTCTGTGAATTGTCTATCTTGCTTTGCTTATTGGGTTATCATTTTCTAATCAGTTTGAAGGAGTCATTTGCATGGAGAAAGTTGCTATGCATCGTGTTAATTACAAGATTTTCCCCAGACTATTGGTTTTCTATTTTTTTTCTTTTTCTCTGTAAAAGTTTTAAGTGGTTACATAGACAAATAATTTATTTTATTTATTAACTACATCCCTGGCAATTATTTTAATAGAATTCACCAACCCCCTAGGCTGTATTGTTAGTCTCCTAAGTTTTCCTGAGTTGTTTTTCTTTGTATTTAAGACTATAATTAATCTACAATTTAATTATATGTATGAAAAGAAAGTTTTGCTTTAATTTTTATTAACAGGTAAAACCTATTTATTAAATAAATAAATGTACTCATTGGACTTAGCTATTAATAAATGTGTCAAATATTGACTTCTTATATAGACACATATTAAAAAATTGTCTCACCTATATATTTGTTCTCCTTTTTTTTTTTTTTTTGCTTTACCAGAACGTTTTTTAGACTATAAAGTCAATATTTCCATAAACCGAGACAACTAACTTTCTCTTCTGCACAATCATCTTAGTTATAGCTGGACATATGTTTTCTTATATACAATGTAAAAGCATTCCTTCTGATTTCTGACAAAATATTTCTGTAATTTGAATTAAATATATATCTGAATTTGGGGATATATTGATACTACTAAAGCTATGTGCTCTCACGAAGCTTCTCACTATGGCCTTGGACTGCAGACAGTTTGATGAACATGAGATGATAGATATAATTCTAATTATATGTTCATTAGAAGCAAAAGCACAACCACGTTTGAATTTCTTCCCACCTTTATCAACAATCACGGAGCAGCAGAGGATGTGCCTAGCTTATGTGCAGCTTAAAGTGCTGTTTGTCTACTCTTAAATTTTGTCAGATTATTTTCTAATTTTCTACAACTTATTCTTAGTCTGTCATTTCTATGTATTTTAAGAAATTGGAACATGTCTCATAACTGGTAGTTAGTGCAGTTCTTTTAATAAAGAAGCCTTGTTTAAATTGTAAGAAGCAAGACAAGGACAATCTCAAATTTTCTCTTCATTATATTCCCACATTAGATATCAGTGAGTTGTATAATTGTATATTTATCAATTAAATGCTAGACATTAAAACTGCAACAAAATTAAAAATGCTTTTTGCACAGATATTAGAATACCATGATACTTTCTGTATGGTAATACCAAACCACTAATTTTCAAATATTTTTGGTGATGTTTGTCATAAGAAAATGGGCATAGTGAGACACAGCTACAGTGTCCACACTCCGGAAGGTTGAGACAAAAGAACTGGAAGTTCAAGTCCACCTGGGCTTCTTGGCAACTTAGCAAGGTAAAAAGGCTGGGAATGTGGGTCGTGAGAAAGCCCTGGATGAATCCCCATTCTGGGATAGAAGGGAGTAAAAGAAAAAAGGAAAATTAATGAAAGAAAGAAAGGAGAATATATTTCAATTTCTGATAGAGCGAAAAACACACACACATTTTTTTTTCCATGAAATAATCATCTATATGATATATTTTGAATTTTGGTGTCATTTTTTCTGTTTTGCATTATTATACTTCTCTTTTAATACAACTCAAGAACTGTTTAACTAATTTCATGACCTATTAATGGGACAGTGTACTTCAAAAATCACTGCCTGAAACATACCTTTTTTTGATCTAAGAGAGGTAATAGTAATAAAATATAGTAAACAGTAGCTGACAATACTACAGACACTATTTTCTGTGCTATGTATGCATTGGCTCACCCAGTTTTTATGATGAAGTCTGGAGTTGCTAAATGTGTCCAGTGGGACAGATAGAAAAAGTAACTTTCTCAAGGACAATGTGTGCTGCAGAGACAGGATTTGGCACTAGTTAGCATTGTTCTAGAGTAGGTGAATCCCAATCAGCAGTCAGTTGCCTCTCACTAGCAGAATCCTGGCCACCCACTGTTATTTTCAATGCTGGTGAGAGATACCAAAAGATTGGTGCTTGGTAGGTTATTGAGGAGGGAAATAGATGAAATCCATAGAAGCCAAAGTCTGGGGCTGCTGAGTCGTAACTGATTCTTCCCCGTAGCACTGCGGACTAATACTAAGGAACTACCCAGAACACTCCATAGACGTGCAAAGTTAGACCACTTCTTAGTCACTGTTTCTCTTCTCATCATCCACCATTTCAGGCTTGTCTCGCGTGCCACAGTGCCTTGTGGAGACTGTTAATGTTTAACTGGAGCAACCTATTTCCCCAAAAGTAAGTCCCAACTGGAGAATAAGCCTGGTCATTACCTTGGTGATGGCCAGTGTCTTGCAGATCACACCACACTATTCTCTTGCCCTCTGGCTACTCCATAATGGCAGGTAAGACGAGGCCATCAGGGCTGGCATTTGTGATTTACAGTTTTCAAGGCTGAATGTTTTCTAGTTAGATCTTTTTGGGAAAGTGGAGGGTGTAGCTCCAGGCCTCAGAAGACCTCAGGCACTCTGTCTTGCTTCTAGTGTCAGGATGAGTACACTGTTTGATACCATTTGTAAGAATAAGTACGTGCCCACATGTATGTTTGCTTAGTATTGATAAGGGGACCTATAGGATTAGAGAAACTCAGCTAGGATGACTAGTTAACACATCGGATTATCTACAGTCTTGTGTTTCTTGTTTGTTCATTTGCTCATACAGGATAGAAATCCTTTCAGATAACACTCTTCTTGTGCTTCTACAAGTCGGTATTTCATGGAAGAGCTCAAACACATACAAGTCCTTTGAAATTATTTTATAGATGTGTAACTAAAGGCTCTAGGGTTAGCACATGGCATTATTTCATGTTTTTCACTCCTCATTTTTACGTAATCTCAGAAAGCGTTAGGCCAGTGGTAAGAATCCAGGCTTTAGGGCCATGGGGCCCTGTGTCACGTTAATGGTGAGCTAGTTTGGACAAGTCGTTCAGCATCGTTAAACTCTGCAATATGAACAGTGAGAAAAATAATGCTACTTTCTGCCCGACATTGCTAGAGTGAAATGGCCCTCACAGGGTCTGGCATACTGTAAATGATTAAATATTAACTCAATATTTTCAGAAAATATGTTCAAAGATGAAAGAATCAGAAAAGATTTAATCTCGTTGACAACTAAGATAACTGCCCTTAGGCTTTTTAACGCCAATAAAAACCATGTACATTTCCAGATGGTTTAGAAATGTTAAGACCGAAAAACAACAAAACACTGATTTTTTTTCCACCTGCTTTCCTAAACTTTTTCAAAGAGCATATGATTTTATTAGTGTGACAAATACATGGAGAATGGCCATCCTGTCTTCAATATCCCCTTTATAAAGGCAACTTTATAAGTGTGTACATACATACATTTACAGGCATGTGTTATTTCCTTAATGTTTGAATTTTCAAATTGAAGAATAAAACTCTATGCATTTATCAGGTCAAACACAATATTTTCATATTCATATGAATACACACATTGTGAAAGACCTAACGACTAATTAACATGGACACTGCCTCATGGAGTTATCCTTTTTGTGCTGAGAAGGCCAAAAACCTCAGTCTTAGCATTGCTCGGGAATATGAACTATCGTTATTAATTACACTGCATTTCCCGATTGGGTGGTTGAAATGAGACCAGGAAGAGTACCATGCAGCATGATGATGATAGCTCATCCCACTAGATGGTTGCCCAGAATATTTTTTTCTTATAATAAATGACTTGCAATTTTATATACATAGAGAACAAATTAGATCAGAACTTGTGTTGTCCAGTTTATCTTTGGTGTAGTGTATGTTTCCAGATGAATGAATAGAGTTCTTCTCCCCGTGTTTCCAGGCCAAAAAATAGGTGAAATGGACCTGTCTTTCTGCGGGTGCTTAGCCTGTGTTGTGCACCTTACCCCATGCGCTGTGAGCTTGTCTTTCCTCCTCTTGCCCTCTAGGCTGCACTGTGTAGTACCATTGGCCTGGTGCCTGAGGCGGAGGTTTAGGACTGGGAGAAAAATGTTAAGGGTGTGGCCTTGACAGCAAACAGGACCATGAGGAACTCTAAGCAGTAGGGTGTCACAGAGGGTACAGTCACACTTTGGCCAGAGAGGAAGAACAGAGCTATTTTTCCGGTTATTTTCTTTCCAAAATAGAACTCTGAAGTTGCAGCAAAGTTGCGGGCAGTTTTTGAGCTCATAAATTTGTGCCAACAACTAAATGAGTGTTGATGTCCAAACAAAAAAGACCATTCACTCCAATCTTGCTACCAAACTGCACTGAGTTGGAGGTTTTAAAGTCTTAAGTTATAAATTATAAAAGTAATGGTTTTATCTTAAATTATTTTTGGCCTCTCTGAGAGTCTAAACTGCCACACTGTTAAGAAAGAGGTCATTACTGAAACGTAAAGTTTCTCTTGCAAGTTCACAAGTGCTTTCGCTGCTTCCCTGCCTCCGCAGTATAGGTCCCCTGAGCTACATTGAAAGGCGTCATCTCCTCTCTTAGAACTGCATAAATACAGTGAGCCCCAGTAAAAACAGACGGTCGGCGTGATCATTTTTAACAGCCTGGAGATGTCCATATGCCATTCTGTAATGTGGCATCTGCGTGGCCCTTTAGCTGTGGAGTACACTTTAAACATAAGCAATTTTTAGGCAACAAGGTGTCAAACTATTCATTCGAGTGAGACAAATCCATCCTGTCATGCTCCTGAGCGCCGTTAGCGCAAACCCTGAGAGTGCTTTTAGCCACCGTTGCGCCACTGTTTGCAGTATGTTCTTTTAATATAAAGCCTTTATTGTGCCTTCAAGTCACAAGAACTTCTACAGGTAAAATACTCATTCAATTAACACTAGAGTCCCTAAGCCACTTCTCTGCTTCTCCTAGCAGTGCTTGTGGAGACGATGGTCTGGCCTCAGACGGTGCTTCTGCGTCCCGCTCTAGGGTTCCTTGTGGCCATGGCTAACATAGGTATATTCCATGCCAATAAGTAAATAAAGCTTCTGCATCAGGAAAGCTTCACTAAATTGATTTTGAAGCAGAATAACCCATTTTTTGGTCTGAAATCTGAAAATATAACCAAGTATTGTATTACATTCTAAGCTCTACTCATCTGTCTCTGTGACTCTGATTTTCTTTCTCTCTCTCTCTCTCTCTCTCTCTCTCTCTCTCTCTCTCTCTCTATCTGCCTCTGTGTTTGTATTAATCACCCTCCATGTTTGGGATTTAAAAAGAGATCTGAAGCACTTGGGAATAAATAGCTTGGCAGTAGAGTAGTACCTATCATGTGCTAGGCCCTAGATTTGCTCCTTGGAACCACACACACAAAAAGAAATAGAATACAAAATAATTGCTGCTGAAAAATTTGTGAGCAGCATTACAAAAGTAAGATAGACATTGGCTGGTGCTGCACAAGCTTTCGTTGAGGACCTGTTAATTGTTCTTATATTCATTCACATTGGACCCATTCAGTCATAGGCAGAAGAAGCACATTCACTTATTCATTCATGTACCATTTTATGAATACCACACCTACAGTGTCCCAGGTACTGTGCTAGATTCCTCAAATCATGGCAGTAAGAACAGAGATGCTTGGCATTAAGCAACTTGTGTGATGCTTTTTATGCAGTGATAGGAGACAGAAGTGAAATACACATATATCATACAATAGATGGTGATGAGTGATACAGAAGAAAACAGAGCCAACCAAAGGACAGAGAAAGTGAGGAGAAAGAGCTTCCAACTTCAATGAAAAGCCATGAATAGCAGTGTTGATGAAGGATCTTTTGGGGTGATGTCAAAGAAGAATGAAAAGGAACCATCTATGTGGCCTGGGGGAGGGTGAGGAGCAAAAGGAGAGATAGGCAAACTCAAAATCCTTCAGGCAGGAATGTTTTCATGTAACAAAACACAGAGGGACTTTGCAGCTGGTGCTAAGGGAGGGAGAAAAGGAGCAGCAGGAGTCAAGGGTAGAAGCAGACATGACCATGCCAACTCTAGCGGGCCGTGGTGGGAGCTTTGGTCTTTCTTCTGAATCAGGATGCTTTGGGGGGTTGCGGACAGGAGAATGTCAGGATTTGTGTTTTAGAATGACTACTAGCTGTTGAGAGAGAGAGAGACAGACAGACAGACAGACAGAGAGAGACAGAGAGAGACAGAGAGAGACAGAGAGACAGAGACAGAGAGAGAATACAGTAGCATGGACAGAAGAGACCATTTAGAAGTTTCAAGCAATAATATAAGTACAAGATCATGATACCTTTGAGCAAAGTAGGAGAAAGTGGTCCTATTTGCTATAAATTTCAAAGACAGACTCCATATTAATATTTATTAATATATTGTGCAGGCATATGAAATAAAGGAAGAAACGAAGGCTGATTCTAACATTTTAGCCCCAGCAATGAGTAGGATCTACTTCATTTCCTAGTAAGACTGAAGCAGGAACAAGCTTTGGGAAGA